>RJWM01006930.1:11361-81291 GCA_004363535.1 Dasyprocta punctata | reverse complement strand
AACGCTCCGCCTACCTCAGCCTCCCGAGTGCTGGGATTAAAGGCGTGCGCCACCACGCCCGGCCCAGCCCAGGTTTTTTGAGGCAGGGTCGCACGATGTAGCGCAGGCTGGCCTTGTGCTCGCGTTGTAGCCCAAGCCGGCCTCGAACCCACAACGCTCCGCCTACCTCAGCCTCCCGAATGCTGGGGACATCAATCATCTTAGCACTCACTACTCCATGTTCTCAGGCCTATGGACACAAATAGAATCTACATAATTGAATCTCTGGCTCTACAGCTTTAAAAGTGTATCAGTGGCTTTTATGGATCTCCAGCTTGAAGACAGAAAATCATGGGACATCTTAGACTTCATAATCATGTGTGAGCAAATATTTTAAATCTCTTTCTGGGTACATAGATCACATCCACATATTCATCCTGCAGCTTCTTGAATATTTCCTTGAAACTTTTTCTTTTAGTTCCAAGCAATAAGCACCTCCGACATTAGTAAGAAAATTAGAGGTTTGGATTCCTAGGAACTGAGTGTTGTATAACTGTAGATCATCTATAGATGATGTTTTAGTTACTTTTCTGTCATTGCTGAGACAAAATATCCAACACTACAAATTAAGGAAAGGTTTATTTAGCTTACAGTTTGTGGAGATTTCAGTCCATAATCAGCTGGCTCCAAGGTAGGGTGTTATGGCACATGGGTAACACTTCAAGGTGGCAGAAGACAGCAAAAGCAGCAAGAGCAAAAAAGGGGGATGAGCAAGCCTCCTTTCTTCTCTTGTATTGTAAACAGGTTACCACCCCCTAGGGCGGATATAGCACTCACAGAACCTCTATGCCCTCCTCTTGCACAGGCTGAGGATGTTTACAAAGTAAGGACCCTAGCTCCCTGCTGAGTCACTTGTTAAATTTCTAAACTTCTCAAGTTGACTCAGTGTATCAACCATTACAGATGGATATATGGAGATTATCAATGAGTCTATATATTGAAAATTAGCCCTGTTTACCCAGAGAATGCTAACCAATGCACACAATTCTGACAGGAAGATTTCCAATGATCTTGTATTAGTCAGCTTTTTGTTTTTGTGCTGGAATAACTGAAAAATTGATTTAAAGGGGGAAAGGTTTATTTGGCTCAGATTTTCTGACTATGGTAAGCTGACTCCATAGCATTAGTCCTGTGGAGAGGCGGAAACACCATGTAGGAAGGGGTGTCAGAGAAAACCTGCTCACCTCATGATGTCAAGGAAGTAGAGATAGAGGAAAAAGAGTTCATGAAGAAGAGGCAAGGGAAATGCTGTAGTTCCCAGAGTCACACCCTCGTGATCCACTCCCTTTACCTTGGCCCCAACTTCAAAGTTTCTATTCCCTCACAATAATGCCATCAAATTATGAGTTGGACAATGGAGTAATCTACTAATAAAGTTAGGGTCTTCATGAACCAGTCACTGGTCAAAAACCCATCATCTTCTGAACAATGGGATGTTTGGGGGACATTTTATATCCAAAAAATAACAGACATGATACTTTTATTTTCATATTTGATCACATATTGCATACATTTGCACCTTTTATAAAAATATAGTCTCTAAAATCCAAATACTGAGGGGGTTAATATTTAATAATTTATTACTACATTAGAAGTTTCATTTAGCATATTTATATCTGATCACCTTTTGATATTTCTATCAATAATCTTTGGCTGCTAAAACATTTGTTAATTTGTCCTGATTTTCCCTCCAAAGTGAAAAAAACCAAAAAAGTGTGAAATGTTCTTTGAACCAGGTTATTCCCCCATCATAGTTTGGTTCAGGAATGCTTTTGCTTGTGAACAATTTGGTTCAGAAACAGAAGCATTACAAAATTTTGTTTTTGTTTGCAAACTCAGCATTGAGTGATAAACACAGCCGTGGCCTTCTTTTCCAGAATCATGCAATCCATTAAGTTCGTGAATTGAACATGCTTGCTTGTGTGTGTGTATATACATATACATACTAGTTTTTATCAGTGTTTGTAGTACATAATGATCACATTTCTCATGGGGAGTTGGTACATGTACATAACACATCTGAGTTCTTTTTATTATACCTTTCTTCTCCCCTATCTCCCCCCTCCCTCCATCTCTTGGTCACCTTCCCATAGGCAAAAGGTCCATCTCATTATTTCCTATTATCTATTTTTTATGTTAGTTTCTATTTGTGTTTTGGGTTTCTCACATAAGAAAAACCATATGATATTTAAGCTGGTGTGTCTGATTTATTTCACTTTACATTATGGTCTTGAGGTGCATCCATTTTCCTATAAATGATTGAAGTTTATCCTTCTTTATGGAGTAGTGCCCCATTGTGTGTAAATACCACACTTTCTTCATTCTTCTGTTGATAGACATACAGGCTTCTTACAAGGTTTTGCTATTGTGAACTGTGGGGCTATAAACATGGGTATGCTTGTATCACTGTAATGTGATATCTTAACTCTTTCAGAAATCATTGTAGTGGAATAGCTGGGTTGATTGGAATTTTTTGTTTCAGTTTTTTTGAGGAATCTCCATACTGATTTCCATAATGGTTGTAATAGTGTACATTCCACCAACAATACAGAAAGTTTCCTTTATCCCCTGCATCTTCAGCAGTATTTGTTGTTTTCTGATTTCTTGATGATAGCCATTCTTTTTGGAGTAAGAGGGAAATTCACTATTGTTTTAATTGGCATTTCTCAAATGGCCAGAGATGTTAAACTTTTATTCATGTATTTCTTAACCACTTGTATTTCTTCTGAGAAGTGTCTATTCATTTTAGTTGCCTAATTTTTAAAAAATTATTTTGGAGGGTCTCAGTTTTTGAGTTCTTTATATATTCTAGATATTAGTCCTCTGTTTGAGGAATAACTGGCAAAATTATTCTCCTATTCTGTAAGTTGTCTCTTCACTTTGTTGATTGGTTATTTGGCTGTGTAGAAAGAACATTTTTAATTTGAAATGATTCCATTTGTGTTATTTCTTCTACAATTGGGGTTCTGTTCAGAAAGTACTTCCCTATGCTTGCCTATGTCTTAAGAGTTTTACCAATTACAGTCACCAGCAAATTAAGAGTTTCTGTTTTCACATTTAGATCTTCAAGCAAATTTTATTTTAGTTTAGAGCACAGTGAGAGGTATGGGTCTAGATTCAATCTTCTGCATGTGAATAGCCATTTTTCACAGCACCATTTTTTAGAGACTGTCTTTCCTCCAGCATAAGTTTTTGGCCCCCTTTTCAATGATTGGGTGGCTTAATGTGCCTAGAATTGTGTAAGCATCCTTTATTCTCTTTCATTGATCCAAATATCTTGACAGATTTTTTTTGCCAATACCATGATGTTTTTAATCACTGCAGCTTTGTGTAAAACTTGAAATTTGGGATGGTGGTATCGTCTGCCTCACTCTTGTTGCTCAGTTTGCTTTTGCTTTCATATTCGCTTTTGCTATTCTAGGTGTCTTCTGGTCCCATGAGAATTTAAAGCTTGTTTTGTCTAGTTCCAATAGGAATGCTATTGGTATTTTGATTGACGTTGTGTGAAATTTGTATAACAACTTTGGAAGCATGGCCATTTTGACTGCATTGGTTCTGCTTAGCCAGGAACAAGTGATACCTTTCCATTTCCTGATGTGCTTTTCAATCTCCTTTTTTAGAGTATGGTAGTTTGTATTGTAAAGGTTTTTCATATCTTTGGTTAGGTTACCTCTGAAGTATTTATTTTTCTCAATGCTATTTCCTTAAGTTTTGTCAGTGTGTTTATTATTGGTGTACAGGAATGCTATTAATTTTTTATGTCCACTGTGTATCCTGCTATACATCTTAGTTTGATTAGTAATTCTAGAAGTCCCTCGGTGGAATTTCTTGGGTATTCTAGACAATGATTGTGTTATCTGCAAGTAATGATAATTTGACTTCTTCCTTTCCTATACATATTCCTTTTTATTTCTTTCTCTTGCCTGATTTCTCTGGATAATATTCCCAAAACTATATCGAACATAGCAGATGATTACACACATATCCTTGTCTTGTTCCTGATTTTAGAAGGAAAGCTCAGTTTTCCCCATTTAATGTGATGTTATCTTTTGGCTTTTTACAAATGGTTTTTTTTTTATCAGATTGAGGTAAAGTCCTTCTATATGTATCCAAAGTTTTTTTTTATCATTAGTCAAAGTTAGATTTTGTCAAATGTTTTTTCTGCATCTGTTGAGACGATCATGTGATTTTTGACCTTGCTTCTCTTTGTGTGGTGTATCACACTTACTGATTTGTGCATGTCGAGCCATCCTTGCACCCCTGGGATGAATCCTACTTTGTCATGATGCGTGATCTCTGATGATTCGTTGCATCCTGTTTGCTAGTATCTTGTTGAGTATTTTGCATATATGTTCATTAAAGATATTAGTCTGTAGTTTTCTTTTTGGTTAGATCTTTTTCTGGTTTGGGGTCATGGTAATCCTAACTTCCAGGAATGATTTGGACAGTACTCCTTTCCTTTCAAATTAAAGAGTTTGAAGAGCATTGATGTTAGATTTTCCATAAAGTTCTTGTAGAATTCATTAGTGAATCAATCCATCAGTACCTGAGCTATGCTTTGTAGTTTTTCTTATTCAAAATTATTGCCAGATATTGGATTATTTAGGTTTTTATGTCTTCTTGGTTCAATTTTGGTGATTCATATATATCTAGGAATCTGTCCATTTCTTCTGAATTCTGCATTTTGTTACATTTTCTCAAAGTAGATACTGATAATTTTCTGGGTTTCTGGAGAGTCTGTTTTGATTTTGCCCTTTTCTTTCTCATTGCTTTAATTTGGGTCTTTTCTTTCCCTTTTCCCATCAGATTAGCAGGAAGTTTGCCTCTTTTGTTTACTCTTTCAAAGAAAGAACCAGCTCTTTAGTCCCTGACTGTTTGAATTTTTAAATCTCAGTCTCATTAATTCTTTTTCTGATTTTTATAATTTCCTCCCTTGAACTATCTTTGGATTTGGATTGCTCTTGTTTTTTCTAGGATCTTGAGGTGCATCCTTAAATTATTGATTTGGACTCACTTGGTTTTTCTGATGTGAGCATTCAGAATTATAACCATTCCTCACGGGACTGCTATAATTGTGTCCCACAGGTTCTGATAAATTGTACTGGCATTATCATTTGATGCTAGGAACTGTCTTAATTTCTTCCTTGATTTCTTCTGTGACATTGATTATTCAAGAAGACATTATTTAATTTCTATATGTTTACATAATTTCTGTGGTTTCTTTTGCCATTGATTTCTAATTTCATTGCACTGTGATCTGGTAATATCCTTGGGATTATTTCAATTCTTTTGTGTTTGCTTAAGCATACTTTATGGACTAGCATGTAGTCTATTTTGGAGAAAGTTACATGTGCTGTTGAGAAGTATATTATGTTGTTGTTGGTTAGAGTATTTTATTGATATCTGTTTTGCTTCATTAAAATCTGATATTTTTTTCTTTATTTGTTGTCTAGTTGATCCATCTGTTGATGGTGGGGTATTGGGTACCCCCATTATAATTGTGTTGGTGTTTTTTGGATTTTTATATCTAGTAGTGTTGTTTTATGAAGTTGGATATGTCAGTCTTTCGTTCATATATGTTTAGAGTCATCCTCTTACTGCTGAATTGTTCCTTTAACCGATATAGTGATCACTTTTATCTCCTCTGATCAGTTTTGATTTGAAATCCACTTTATTTGAAATTAGGACAGCTAGTCCTGCTTTTCTCCAGGTTCCTGTTGCATGAAATATTGTTTTCCTATCTTTGGTGTTTAGTTTGTGAATTTCTGTTAATAATAAATGTGTTTGTCATATACTGCGCATTATTGAGTTTTATTTCTTGATTCATTCTGCCAATCTGTGTCTTTTGACTGGGGGATTCAGTCCATTCACATCAAACATTACTACTGAAATGTACTGACTTATTCTTGTCATTTCATTATTTTTTGTTGCTGATTTCCTTCTTCTCTTCTTTCTGTTTAACTTCTCACCCTTCCTAGTGTACTCAGTTTATTAGATTTTTGGCATTGTTAACTACATTGTCTCTTTCTAGGATATCCTCAAGAAATTTTTCTAGTGCTGGTTTTGGTGGACATAAATATCTTGAGCTACTCTTTGTTGTGGAAATACTTTATATGTCCATCAATTTTGAAAGAAAGTTTTGCAGGATTTGTCGGTCTGGGTTAGAAGTTGTATTTTAGGAGTTGAAACACTTCACTGCAAGCTCTCCTGGCCTTTAAAGTTTGTGTTGAGATGTCCACTGTAATTCTATTGGTTTATTTTTATAATTAACTTGCAGTTTTTCTCTAACAGATTTTAAGACTCTGTCCCTGTGTTGAACTTCTGGGATTTTCAGTATGATGTGTCATGGAAAGATTCTTTTATTAAACATGGCTCTTTGGGGGTCCTATGTGCCTCACTTTTTATTTAATCTTCCCTTATATTATGGAGCTTTTCATTACTTCTGTAATCAGGATTTTTATGCCCTTTGTATGTATCTTGATTTTTTACTTATTCGAATTAATCTTAAATTCTTCATCTTTTTGTCATCTAGCAGCTGTTGAATACAGTTTTCATGTTCTCTTTTTATTTTTAAGGTACCTCTGAGTAACTGGTCATTGAAAGCACCCTTATCTTCTAATTCTAATATTTTGTCCTCATATTTGTTGCTTCTGCTGCCCATACTTTCAATAAAATTTTTAATCCCTTGGATTTCTGTTTGAAACTTTTTGATGGACTATAATTCTTTGATAAACTGGTCATTTCTGTTTTGTATCATTTCTCTGTGACCATTTTGTTTATTACACTCATTTTCTGTTTATTTATGTCTTCTGTGAGCCACCGTGCACCTTATTGACCTGTTTTTTTAGTCACCTTTGTTATTGTATTGAGTAATTCACCTATGTAGCTTTTGGTTTACTCCCACTTGATGACACATGGATTAATTTTGGGGTATCTGGAAGTTTGGGGAGGCATTTTGTTGCCTTTCCTACTCATGTTTTTATTGTTTTATTTGTGCTCAGGTTTGTTGTCACATGCAATGAAAAGACTTTGTTTCCAGTATAGAGATCTCTTTAGTCTGTTTTTCAGTGATGCATTCACGGTGTGGTAACTATAGTCCTTTTCCTCTTTCCCAAGACCTGATCCTCCATGTTAACTTGAGAGAAGGGGATGCAGTGTAATTGACCCAGCACCCAGTTCTCCAGGAATGGACCACGGCATTGTTAATGTCAAAAAGGTAATTTTGCATTCAGAGAAAAAACTTCCGATAGAATCAACTATGTTACCCTGGCAATATCAAGTAAATCAGCAAAAGCAACATTGTCAAGATAAACTGGTTATTGATATACTATAAGTCCCAGTAATGTACCACTCTTAATCTTAGAAATCTATAATTTTAGTATAAACATTAAGACCGACCAAGTATTGACATACAGCAAATATCTACTAAATGCAGTGATTATACTTACGCTAATGATTGAAAAGCACTCAACAGGTTGGGCAAGGTGGTGCACACTTGTAATCAGGGTAAGGCTGAAGGATCACTGTAAATTCAAGGCCAGCCTGGGCTATGTGATGAGTTCAAGGCCACGCTGAACTATACAGCAAGACTGTGTTAAAAAAATCATTCAAGTAGTTATTACTGTAAGTAGTAACATGGAGTTGACTATCTAAAAATTATTAAAACTTGATGGTTATATTACTAAAGATATAGAGGCTAGGAAACAGGAGAATGCAAGAAGAAAATTTTAAAATATTGAACAATGAGAGGTGAGAAGGAGAGAAAAGTGAGGCAAATGATCTTAGTAAGGAGTAAAAGAATATTTACAGAATCAGACAAAAGTAACAGGAAAAAAATCAGATGAGAAAAAGTGGCTTAAAAAGGAAGAAAAAAGAAATGTTATGGAGAATAAATGGGAAAAAATTAAAAGAAAAATGGATAAACAAAGGGAAAAGAGTAAAAAAGGGAGTAAGAAAAGGAAGAAAAAAGAAAGAAAATTAGTCCAAAACCACATACATGCATTTTTTTCTCTGTGCTTTTGAATGAGTGATTTTATTTCAGAATCTATAATTTTGAAGTCCAGCTTGTCATGGTTTTCTCTGCCTAGCCACATGGCCTGTGAGTTTTTGAAGTGCGCCCCCTATTTTTGAAGCATCTCTGTTTATGCAGGTTGTGGCAATGTCTGTGATGAGACATGTCCTTGCTTAGGTTGGTATGTGGGAATGCAATCAGACTTCAGAACTTTGCTGGATGTAGGCAGCAGGGCAAATGTTGAAGTACTTAGTGCCAGTAGGCACTTTCAGATTCAGCCATTTCTGAGTGCCAGTGAAGCTTGGACTGGCTTGTCACCACAGGGAGTAGGGATTATTTACATCTTGGCCTGAGCTTAAATTTCTCAGGGGATCTTTTTCTAGTCAGCTCCCTGTCTTCCGCTGTCTCTTGTGGTTGCCTCTAACATAGTCACTATGGGAGGCTAACACTGAGAGCCCTGAAGTGAAGTTATGTTCCAGTTTTTCTGAATCCCATATTTTAATTTTAGATTCCTTCCTAATATGACACTAGATTAGCTCTATGGCATTATGGTGGGCAGCTGCACTGGTATCCCTCAGTAACTATTGCCTGCTATGTGGGAGATGCACCCTCAGAACAAAACCCCATGATGTTTTTGTATGTCACAATGGCTGTGGACCCTACTGCCATTTCTCCCTGGACCTCCCAGCCCTGGACAATCACCTTATTTCTGGGCAGCCAGGTTATCCTCTACTTTACCATAAGTCATGAGTATTTTTGACTTTTTTAGGGTCTCCATGATATTTGATTTGAAAAAAAAATCTTGCAAGTGGTATTACATTTTAAATTTTCCCATTCTAAACATTGATATTCTATAATTGAAAGTTTTTTATAGCTTTTGTATTATTCTTTCTTATTTCATGGCTATTATGACTTGTGTCTAGATGTTCCCCCAAAACCTCATTTTGTCTTAAATTGGGCTTTTTCAGAGGTGGCTGAATCTAGAATACATGACTGTGAGAAGGGAAAGAGTTAGGAAGGGTTAAAAGGTGCCTGCTGAAAAAGTAGTGATGGAATGCCTTATGCTGTACTTTATGGGAGATTCTGTTCAGACATCTGAAGACCAGAATACTGATAGAAATGCTTCCAGTAAAGGCAAGGCTCACAAAATTTCTGCTGGAAAGGACCACATTGGCTGTTTGACTCCAGACAGTGTGTATTGTGGTTTGGCAGAAACTTTGTCTGCATTTGGCTGATGTCAAGAGACTTCACTTAAGTGTGTGTGGGGGGGCGGTGGAGTAATTAATCTTGCAGAAATTTTGAGGCAGTATAATGATACTGTTGGGGGCATTTAGCCAGAATTATGTTGAGAATCAAGAGCAAAGAGCCCAGCAGAATGATTCAAAACATTGTGAGTTTGGTCAGAAAGGAAGCTTCAATATAGTTTTGGCCTGCAAAAATGGAACAGAGGAAAAAATTGGTCACTGAAAAAGTCAAGTATTTCAGAAGAAGACAACAGAAGAAATGGATTGAGGACATCACACAAAACTCTGAGGCATTTGCAGCCTCAGAGTTGCAAATGTAAAATAATTGCTTTGCGATGAGAACCCCAAAGCACCATGTTCCAGAATAGCAGCAGGCTGGAGAATTTTATTGCTTGGGATTGGGTTCAGAGTGCACAGAAATACAGGCACTCGATCCCTATAACCAAAAGAGAGGAAAACCTAGCTGCCACTCCAGTTGGCAGCAGACCGTGGCATCATTCATGTAGTGCTGGTTTTAGGCACATGCAAAATGCAAGAGTTGTGGAGTCAGAAAGACTTTCACACAAATTTGAGAAGAAGGCCTGGGAGGCCAGGCAGTGTGCCCCTGAGAGGTCAATGTGTGAAGCTGTATGTGTGAAGATGAAGGTTCAGTAGAGATCCTAGAAGTTTGGAGAAGCCAGGAACATATAACCTCTGAGAAAACCTGCAAGGAAGGAGCATAGCTGGCCTCAGAGAGAAGCTATGGTAGCTACAATCACCAGTAGTGCCAACGGGGCAGAGTCACCCAAACCCTTTGGAGTCTAAACTTTGCCACAAATTGCTGGGGATGCTGAAAATGGAACCGTGGAATTTAATGCCCGGCTGGATTTTGGTCTTGTTTTGTTCCCATTCATTTCTAACTTCATTTGTAACTTTTGGAATGAAAATGTCTATTTTGTGCTATTGAATGTTGGAAGTGTCTAACTTTCTTTTCATTTGTTCAGGGTCTTGCAGCTAAGAGTTTGCTTAAAATCTCAGAGAAGACTGGGCTTGAACTTTTCAGCAATGCTGAAACCATTAGGACTTTGGCAGCTCTTGGAGATGGACTAAATGCCTTTTGCATAAAGGGATGTGCATGAATATTTGGGGAGCCAGGGGAGAAATGTTACGACTTGTGTCTAGAAGTCGCCAAAGCCTCATGGGGTCATAGATGGGAATTTTTACAAGGTGTGTGAATCTAGAGTGTGTGATTAATTCATGGTGCAATGCTAGGATCAAGGGTGCTAGTATTAAGGGTGTAAGTGCTACCTGCCTTGAGTAGCCTGGATAAGATACAAGAATTATAAAAAGCTGTGCTGCTACCTTGCTTATTTTGCTACTTTCTGCCTGCCATGAACTGTTTGTCTTCTGTGATCTTTGTCTGCCAGGCCGCCCTGCCTTGGAGTCAACTGATTATGGTCTGAAATCTCTACAGCTATGAGCAAAACAAACCTTTCCTCCCTTAACTTGTGGGTGTTTGGTATCTGGTTTCAGCAATGAGAAAAGTAACTAGCACAATAGGTATAGTATCTTCTATTATTTCTGTAAGTATAGTATGACAGTATACTGACCACTTATTCTACTTACATAGTGTATGCTTTATTCAGATTTTATTTTTTTCTGATTTTGGTTTTGCTTTCCCCCTTCCATATTCAAATTTTTTCCATAATTGGTTACAGTTTTATAATCTACTCTCTTTGTTTCTTTCTTTCTTTGTTTTCTTTTCTTTTCTTTCTTTGTTTCTTTGTTTCTTTGTTTCTTTCTTTCTTTCTTTTTGTACCAGGAATTAAACCCAGGACCTCATGTTTGCCATGCAGGTGCTGTGTCACTGAGCTACATCCTCAGACCTAATCTATCCATTTTCAAGATGGCAGATTAAAAATCCATTTGGGAGCAATTCTGTTTCTAGAAGTGATTGACAAGATCATTTTAGAACAAAAATTATCATGAAAAGAGGTAGTAAAACTGGATGAAATATCAGAAACCTTTTTTTTCTGCAGTACTGGGAATCAAACCCAAAAGAGATTCACCACTGAGCTGCATACCCAGACCTTTGTGTTTTTTATTTTGAGATAAATCTCACTTGAATTCCCTACACTGGCCTCAAACTTGTGATCCTACTGTCTCAGCTTTCTGAGTAGCTGAGATCACAGCTATTAGCTACCACATTTGGCTGAGAAACATACTTTTGAAGGCACCAGAGTCACCAAGATAGCAAGGAAGTATAGAGCCAGTATTCCAGATAAAAAGAATTTTAGAGTGAACAGTTAGAGTTTGTGCCAATTTGAGTGACAGCAAACTAGAGTCTAGGACATACTGTAAAGTTTAAACCACTTAAAAACTTTTAGTTTTCAATTCTGACCCCAAAAGGCTATGTAAGATGTAGAGAAAACCAGAAATATAGTAGCTCTCATATAGTCAGAAGTGGAAATTTGGATAGGCTGAATCTTTAAACTAAAGTGGTCTTCTTAGACCAACTGATTGCCAGAGGCAAGAATGAATCCTCTCTAGGGGAATAAATCATCATTTTGAACATCCAGAACTCTAAAATTCATTCACACTCTCTAGTATTTAGGGAAATCCAATCATGTACACAACACTATGAATTGAGCAAAAACTAATAGAACTCACAGAGAGATTATAAAATGTAGTTATTTTGCGTAAACTTAAAAATAGTTGTGATTAATATTTTTAAGAATTTAAATGGCAAGATGAATTTTGGCAAGGTGCTAGAAAATATAATGTGCTATCAAATGATAATTCATGAAGTGCAAAATATCTGACATTAAGGACTCAATAAATTGATTCAATACCATATTAGACATAGTTTAAAAGAGAAGATAGATCAGAATAAAGTACCCAAATGAGGAACAGAAGGTTGAAAAATACAGAGAATAGTATAAGAAATATATGAAAAAGTATGATGTGCATGGTTTAATTTACAGAGGGAGAGTAGAGAATAGAGAAGTAATGTTTAAAGAGATAGTTTTTGAAAATTGACAAAAGGCATCAAGCTATAGATTCAACAAACCATGCATGTCCAAAGGAGGAAAAATACAAAAGTACAAAGTGTCTATATTGAGAGATCTAGCAGTAAAATTGTTGAAAACTAGAGGTAATGAAAGCACAATATCTGATATGATTTACTATAATTAGTATAATAATATAGAAAAATAACACAAAAAGTGGAAATAATGAATGGAGTAAAAATTTCCATGATCTTTTCATTTTCTTGGAAGTACTATCACTTTCCAATAGATGTTAGTAAGTCAAGAATGTATATCATAATATCTGGGTCAAATACTAAAACAGGGGTTCCCAAATCCCAGGCCACAGACTGGTACCAATTAGGTTTGTAGCCTGTTAAGAACCAGGTTGCACAGCTGGAGTTGAGCAGCAGGCAAGTAAGGGAAGTTTCATCCGTATTCATAGCCAATCCCTCTCTCTCACACTAGCACCTGAGCCCTGTCTCCTGTCAGATCAGGAGCATCATTAGAGGCTCTTAGGAGTGCAAACCCTACTGTGAACGTGATAGGAATCTAGGTCTCTGGCTCCTTATGAAAACAAAATCCCCAAACGATGCCTCCCACCTGTACTCCAAACCTGGTCCTGGTCTGTGGAAATATTGTCTTCCACAAACCTGTCCCTGCTACTAAAATGGTTGGGGACTACTGTACTAAAGAATAGGAGTAAATGCTTTGCTAAAACGCAATTGGAGAAAGAAATCAGAAAAATTCTAAATTCAAAATAAGTCAAGAAGTAAAGAAAAACCAAAAGATTAAACACAACAGAAACAAATAGAATTAGATACTGAGGCTCATTTCACCATCTTTTCTGGAAGCAGAGCCTGCTTTTGATAGAAATCAGTGATGCAATTTTACTTCTTTAAAACATTTTAAATCATTATGTCCTCAGAACATTTGTATAGTCATATAGTTGTTAGACTATAGTCATTTGATATTTATCGGCACTTTTACCCCAAGAATCCATCACATTCAGTTTTCAGCAAAAGTACTGGTAACCAGTCTTTCCTTTTTAACTTTTAAAAATAGAGCTGATTTGGTTTAAAAGGATTATTTAGGACTCAGCAATTACCTGAAACTGCAGGAAAACTTTTTGAGGATTTTATGTAGGCCTAGTATTCATAAAATGATCCCGCACAGACTTTGGGTCAGATTTTTCCTATATCCTGCATTCTGACATTTCTCTACCAGTATTCTATAAGTACCTACAGAAGCACCATCATTTACTGGAAGTTTATGCATTTATTCGTAATCTTGTAAGAGATGTGTTTAAAATAGCTCTTTCAGGTTTCAAAAAAAATTCTCTTATGATTGCAAGTATCCTAAGGAATGCAACTGCACTAAAGAGTGTCTCTCTGAGTTATACAGTTGTTTTATTATAATTACTCCATAAACAACTGGTCCATAAAATATGGAGTCATCTGTTCTACTATTGTTTTTCTAACATATCTATATAACGATAAAAACTGGTATCTGTAATATTAACCCTGAGATCATCGAAATACATCATTTTTGGTTTTAATACCCAATTTATTTTGGTGTAGGATGATTATTTTAAAACCAATAACCCTAGAATTAACTATTAAGCCAATCACTTAATTCTCAGGCTACGCTCTACACCAAGGATCATACTGTACAATCATTTGAAGTTATTCTTGAGGCGCTGGGAATAAAGTTTTTTTTAACCTTGAAACTCTCTCATTCATCCAAATATTATAAAAACCCACTTCAGTATAGGATAAAACTGAAGTTCAATCAGTACACAATGGTAGAGCTGAATTGATTATGAAAATAGTGAACTATTACTTTACTGGCTAATAAATTACCTGAATGCAGAGACCAGCTACTGTCTTCCTCTGTACTTGCCCTGGTTCTACCACTTTTGACATCTTTCAGGACCCTGTTCTGGGGCTTATGTAGCTACAATTTGGTAACATCCCATGTAAGGACACTAATTTTGTTCAATACCTATTATAAACTAGCCTTAGCCTCTCAGGTAAGCCTATATGACACAGGGAGTACATAGAGACTTCCTACAGGGTTCTATATCCTTTGTCACATTATAGATGCACAATTTCCAATGTAGCTTTCAACAGTAGCTTCCATGATTGATTTGATCATGCAGCTTATTCATGACTCTAGAAGCAGCAATTTCAGTTTAGCCAGGTATGTTGATTTTTGTTCCTCCAGAAGGGCAAGGATTCTGACACAAAAAGTTTATTAGAGAGAAAAAAGCACCAGCAGAGAAGTTTGGGAGTGAGACAGGGAAGGAAAGGCAACAAAAATGCCATTGAGGAAAATTGGTGCTACATTTCAATGCAGAAGTCTGTAATCTGGTATGGAATATGCATCTTAAAGTTATCCTACCCAAGGGATATAACTCTGAGGGATAAATACTCCTAGTTTTGTTTGTCAAAGATTGTAGTCTCTAAAAGCATTACTTCTGTGATATTTCTGAGCTGTCCCTAATTACTCTTTGTCAAAGAGATGTAGACACTGTTGATTACAGTTCACTGGGGCAACACTGCATCATAGGAGCAAGGTCCAACAAGATTTGCTAATCTAAGCTTTAGAAAGCAATTCTCACAGTAAACTCCTAGCTCCTTGACTTCCATTTCACCTTACCCCAAAGGTGAAAAGAAAGGACTGATCAATTTCAAAAACTTATTTTCTCATCCAGAGACACAGTGTAGGGAGTGAGATTTTAGCAAGAAGGAAATAAATCAGCAGGCATTAGAGTAGCATGCCTTTTACATTTTCAATATTCTTTTCCCTAATACCTTAGCAAAAGTGGATTCTGGATGCCTTTCCTTTAAGAGAAATATCAACCATAATTTGCCCTTTGGATCACCATTTCATCTCTTTAAAAGCATTTTCTTTCTTAAAACAGTAGTCATCTTTGGAAAGTAAGGCTGCTGCTACTTGGAAAAAAGTTCAGCCGTATCTTTCTCTCTTTGAACCTCTTTACATCCTCTGTCCCTTTGATACGGGGAGGGGAGAAAGGAAAGAGGCATGTGTATGTTTACTAGCAACCTTAGGAGCAGCTTCAACTATGAAGGTCTGGAATAATCTGTTCATACAACTTCCTCTCTTGGTATTGGGGCACTCACTGTTTTGCGATTTCATGCTCTTGTGTTTACTGTTTGCACTGGCCACCCGATTATTAAGTTCTGAGATTTGGCTATGATATTTGTGGAAAATAAATGCAAGCAAATTGCTTTGACCCTAGACCTTTAGCTTAGATAAAATAATAAGAATTATCGTTGCTACAGTAGTGTTAATTTATTGTGACCTGTGTGGCCCAATGGTATGTGCTTTGCATGGGTTGACATTTTCGATGTTTACAAGAACTCTCTGAAGCAGATACTATTTATTATATCCACTTATAGATGACTATTTCACTGAGTCCCTCCAATGAAGGGATTTCCCTTTGCGATTACTACTCAATCCAAGGATGAGGTGCTGCCACCCATCTAAACATCCTGTTCCCAATATCCCAATACCCAGTGGCTTTGACATTTTAGTCCTTCTACATTTATTAGTGAACATCCTTCTGCACGAAATTGCATTTTGGTTTTTTCTCTCTTCTATTTTCCCCTGAGAATAACTTGACTCCATGGATTTTTATTTGTTTAAGCTCAGAATAATTATTTTATTATTAATGAATATCTGCAAAATATAATAGTTGCATTTATTTTGGGGAATTGGTACATGTATATATCATATATTGATCATTTTCTATCCCTTGACCTTTGTTTACACTCTCCCTTCACCCTGTTCCCCTTCCACACCTCTAAAAAATCTGCCTTTTTATTTCCTACCATCTCTCCTTTATTTTACTATTTTATTTATTTTTCCTTGAAGTGCTGGGGGATTGAACACAGGACCTTCCTTGCAAGTACTAGGCAAGCACTGTACCACTGAGCTACATGCCCAGCTTATTCTACTTATTCATGATTTAGCTTTCTTATATAAAAGAAACCACGCAATGTCTAACTTCCTGTGCCTGACTCATTTCACCTGACATTATGGTCTCAAGTTCCACCCATTTTCCTACAAATGCATGATTTTATTCTTTATGGCTGAATAGTATTCCAGCACTGGTCCCTGTGTCCTTCCAATGGTCTTTGAGAAATTTATTTTGGGGAGGCGCTCTAAAATATTTCAGGCTTATTGCAGTACTCCCCCTGCCTCAGAGCTGTAACTGGCCACTTCTCTGGGTAACACATTTTCCTTTCAGGGTGAAGTATCATTAGGACACAAAATCTGGGCATTAGGTATGCTCATTGTCACCGGGTATCATTGTCTCCAGATCCCTTCAGTGGACAGAGCCAGAAAAGATATTTTCAGTAGGGGAAAGGAAAAAAGGAAGAAGGGAAAAGATTACATGTATATGAACTGTACTACTAATCTCTGTAAGTTCATCAAAAAGAACAGTTTGTGCTTTCATCATTTGATTGATCATTTTTATGACTAAATCTTATAACCTGAACAAGTACTCCTAAGATAACAATATGCAATATATTAACTAGTGTTAATTTCCTATTTTTGAAATTCTGTATCATTTCTATCTTGTTTTGTTTTTAAAATAAAAATGATGAGTTCATTTAGATATTTTCATTGTTCCAGTGAATATCCAAAAAGAAGAGGTAGATTTGTAGCTGTCTGGGCCTTCTGTGCTGTGCCCTTTGTGAGCTGCCTTCTATTTACTGTGTCTCTACTGAGTAGAAGACCCTGCTAGCTGCAATTTTACCTCTGTGTATTCTACACATCTTTCTGATACATTTGGCTCCAGAAAAGATTTCTGTGACTTTTTTTCAGGCTGCCTTTTTTCCGTTGTTGTTATTTCCCCCTATTTCATATCTAGGCTGGGGCTGGACACCAAAACCACCCAGTGTTATCTTAGAACTATACTACATCCCTGGCTTGTAAGAACATAGCTGAAAAAGAAAATAAGATCCAAAATGTAAAATAGATATTGTGAAATGGTCAGAAACAGTTTAAAAGGGAAGAGAAACTGGGACAGGGAAAGGAGAAAAGAAGGAAGGCAAAAGAAAGTATATATATATATATATATATATATATATATATGTAGCTAAGATTGCTATACTACTATTTGTTGTTATTTCATTGGAAAGAAAGATTTGTGCCTATTTGTTGGATCAGTTTTTCATGCCTATATCTATAATATTAGCAACTACTTTGAAGATAACAATATGCAATGTACTCACCGTTGTTACTCTCCTACAATCTTACTTTGAAATTGTGTGCCATTGTTTTTTTGTTTTTCTCTTTAAAATAAAAAAATTGCAAAAATAAAAAAAGAACATATTGTATTGCAAGGACACAATTTTGGCTATGTGAGAGATAGGGAAACTTCAATAACTTCCAGTTAGAATTACTTTCTGTTCAAAAGCAAGATACCACTTTTATTATCCGCAAGAATTCTCTTATAAAACTGTGTCTTCTCCACTTTCATCTCATCTTTCCTTTGTTTATTGTGAATATCTTGTTTGCATTTGCAAATTAATTTCAAAAAGGGTGAATTTAATTTTAAAAATCGCTAACTCATTCTCATATTTCTGGTACTGTGTTTATCTAAATCCATTTTATCATTTTCACTGTAGCAATAATGGTATTTGGATCTGCATTTGCTTTTCAATAGCACTTATTTATATCCTGTTGATCTGATGGCTTTTCTTCTGAATTTGCCTTTTCTTGGGGAGGTATGAAAAGGGATCAGGCAATTATGAGTTATTTTTTCCCTATTTTGGCATGTTGTTGCTGTCTTCAATTTGCTCAAAGGATCTGTACTTCTCAGGTTCAATCCACTGTTCAGAGACCCTTTTATACCTTCCTTACAATATTTCTGACCTTTCTTTCCTTTGTGAACCTGTTATCCTGTTTCCCAACTACTGCCCTCCCTTTGTATCAATAGTATAGTGGTTAAGAGGTTTGTTTCTAAAGATAGATTCTAGCACTGTAGTCTTAGGCAAGCTGCTTAATCTTTCTTTGTCTTTGGTTCCTTATCTAGAAAGAAAGGATAATAGTACCTACCTCATAATGTTGTTGTGAGTATTAACTAAATGGTACACGTACATCATGTGAAATAATGCTTTGCATAAAGAAAGTCTTAATAAATGTGAGCATGTATGATTATTTACTGGTGTTTGTAACCTACATGTCACCATTGGAAAGACATATCAGACTCTTTCCAGGAGAAAATGCCTGTCTCACATTCCTCCACAAATAAATTCAACAATGTCCCAGCACTTTCACTCTTAACATGGTAGGCAAATGCACCTGAGTAAATGACAGGCACTGTGGGTGAGGAGGTAAGAAGGAGAGGGAAATTGGTTCAATGTTCCTTCCTAGCTACGTTGATCTTCTTGCCTCTATCTGCCATATTGCTATCGATTAAAAACTGGTGGTCAACTTCACACCAGCTGAATTAAATCGGCATGATGCTGAGTGGAGATGGCCCACCTGAGGAAAGTTGCCAGCATAAATAGAGACATGGAGAAGAAGAGTGAGGTGTTGTGGGTTCTCCTAAGTGTTGCTGTTTCGAGCTGTTGGTTCTCCTGGAGGAGCTTGTCATGCTGGCTTCCCCAATATGGATTTGGCCATTATCATCGGAGGAGCTCGGGACCTCACTGTCACTGAGGATGGCTGTGGTATTTTTCAGGGGAGCTCTGGTCCTTATTTTGAGCGTCACTTCTTGGCTCCAGTGTAGAACCCTCAACCTACTGGCACAGCTCCTTCACCCCGCTGGCATAGACTTTTTAGCTTCCACTGCTGACCTTTGGGCCTTCCCCATGCAGATCCGTAAAACAGACTGGCATGAGTCCTTGTTGTGGGCTCTAGACCTCCAGTTGCACTAGTGGGAGGCATTGTCATGGGCTCGAGGTCTTCAGCTGGACTCATGAAGGACATTGCTGTGGGATCCAGGCCCTTGGCTGAGTCTTTAGTGTTGTGGACAGATTTTCCTGCCCTTTCTTGTGTTTAACTCTGGGTGATCATCATAAAACAGTATTATAAATTCTACGTCCTGCATGCAGTTGCTCTCCTTGTAACCCCTGACTACAACACGTATTTTTCTGGAGGTAGGGCTTGAACTCATATATTATTGTTTGCAGAATCTGGCAGTCCCATCCGGACCTCTTGTAACCAGTGGCCAGTACAGCATTCTCTCTCTGAGGGTACCCTGATACAGTGCAAGGAGGAGCTCTAACACACACTGTCAGTGTGCTGCCTTCTTTTTTGGTCCTGACTGGCCAACATGCTCCAGCCCTACTTCCAGCTGCCAACTTCTGCATCTCTGGGCCCGAGGGCTTTCTCTGAAATAAAAAGCAGATGTGAAATATTGGTGAAATAATTCCTGCCCTCCCACCTCAGTAGTCCTCAACCAGTGACTGTTAAAGGTATAAATACACCAATTCCCTTGCCCCTGGGGTGAAATAATTCTGAGGCATGTATTTTATACCATTTCCCAGAGTTTTCTCTCAGGATTAAGCTCAGTTGCTGCTGTTTTGCTTGGCTTTATAATATATCCTCTTATTGAGCATTTTGCCTTCTCTTTTTCATATTCCTTTCTCACTAATATATCAGTGTGGTTTTTTTTTGTCTCCCAGATATACAACTGGCAATAGAATCCACATGTCAAGCTCTGATTCTTAGAAAGTCAAATATAATATGAGTTTTCAGTTTCTCTCATTTTCAGACTATTTCTGATGAAATATGTATTGTGTTAACCCTTTTGGTTAATTCCACTACTTGAGTTTAGTAAGTGACATTCATGTAGTAAGTGGTAAAGGTTTCACTTTAAAAAAATTAAAACTCTCTAATTACTATATTGTTTCACAAAGGCATTTTATTTTTCATACCTAGCTTGCATTTCAGTAATTGTCTGGTCTGCTTTGTTGACAATGAATAATCTGATTCTTTTTGCAGGATACCAAGAGATTGGCTGCGAATTAGATATTAAGACCAGCTCTGGCACAACAAATAAAAGACCTTCCACTGCTGCTTGCGAGGAACTGTAACAAAGGTAGGATAATATGCAGCAAAATTACTTGCCTTTTTGAGCTGGCAAAGAATATAATTAAAATAAAGAACTGACATCTTATGTGACAGAGTCTGAGTAGGAAGCATAGCATTTATCACCTCCTGTTCACTAGCTTTTCTTGGGGGGGGGGAAGAAGTCAGCAAGATTTTATCTTGGATGACGCCTACTCACCTGGCTTGGCTTAAGCTAAAAAAACATGAAAATGGTGGGGTGTGAAATAACATGCAAGATATACAATTTGGCTGTGCTATGTCTTAAACACTAAAATCAGACTTCACTCTCCAGAAAAGGGGTGATCAGCAAATATGCACTATATATTAAAAACTAATAAATATGCAAACACTGCTAAAGAAGATATGGCATGGGTTATTGTTAGTGCCTACGTGTGGGAAGAAATAGCAATGTCTGTTTTGCAGAATTTTATCAAGAGATCTCAGAGGCTGAAATGCATGGGTGTCCAGATTCTTAGTAACAAACCAACTGCATGGAACTGTACATTTGTGACTATTGAAATAGGTTATAAGTAGTTTTACTGTGTTCATTTTATAATAAATATTTTTGTCTCCTATAATTATCTCTAAAGCAAAGCATCCTGAAAACATTGATTTGACTTTCCATGGAGGAGTAAGAATTAAATCTACTGAGCTGAAGAGTCTTGCTGAAGAACTCATCTAAGAACTTAAGAGCCCTCAAATCTAGGCCTCATCTCAGACCACAGCATCCTTTCTTTCCTAAATACAGTCTCTGAGTGGGAGGTTCTCAATGTAGTACTGACGTAGGTGTGAACATGCAGTGTTTAAAGTCATGGGAAGCAACTTAAATTAAATTGCCTTGAAGTTTTTTAAGCTTTGAAATTTCTATTTTGGATTTAAAAAAGAGGAGGGGTGGGAGAGAGAAACAGAAACAGCTTGTTCACTGAGCAGCTTTTTGTCCACCTATTTCCCCTAACTCCTAATTCTCTGGAAATCAGCAAATTTTTTTTTTGGTACTGACACAAGTCTGTTAGTACTGGAGAAAAGGTACTTTTTTGTGTGTGATTTTAGTATTAGTGACTATTGCGAAAAAAAAAAAAACCTTTTGATAGGTCTTCTCATATCTAGTATAGTCACAGCCAGTATCAAGAGAAGCTGTATTTGCAAGGCCATGTTCCCGTGCAATCTTGCTTGTACAATCTGCTCCTGAACATCCCATCTGGCATGGATTGCAGAGATTTAAGACATGGCTTACTTAAAAAAATACATTTAAAAAAATCAGAGATTCACATCCTGAGGAGTGAAATATTCTACTCCTATTTCTAATATGTTTTCAGAATCCCTTTATTTAAATTATTGATCTGAATTGATTTTGATGTCCACAAAAGCAGCAACAAAGTTGTATAATCTGAGAGAGGATGGTTCTAAACTGAAATTGGCCATCAAACCAATTGCAAATGATGTTTTAAAACATTGGTATTTTGCCAGACCCCAAGCTTATGTAGGCTTTCTTTGTGTCTTGATTCTCTTAGTTCTTTCTGTTTACATTGATCAGTGGATGCAGACTGGTTCTTTCTCCTTAAATACAGTATCTGTATTCATTTGAAAAGTGAACAACAGTAGTACTAATGCTTGGCAAGTAGTGGGTGCTAAATGAATACTTGCTGAATGAAAAAAATACACTTTACATTATATCTTAGTGGTATTATGCAGTTTTCCAGCACTACGATAATCATTTTATTTGAGTCTCACAAGTAACTAGGGAGGAAATTGAGAATCACTAACTCTGCATCTGTAACTAAAGTCACCCAGCTGCAAAGTGACAAAGTACAATTTAAACTCAGATTATATAATGGGAGAGTATACCTTGACTCTATCAGACATGAAGGAATGGAATGAATGCAAGGCACATTTGGAGAACAAGTTCAGCTTGATAGTAACTCACAACATATTATATTGGGGATCATAGGAAATTATTCTGGATGGTAAATTCTGACTACCTTGTAGAGTACCTTGAATGTCTGGCTAATGTGTTTATTTTCTACATCATTGAAAGTTTTTTTTTAACAAATGATTAGTGTCATCCTTTAGGCATATTATCTTTATCTGTGGTGGTTAAGTGGGGGGTAAGAGCGAGAGCAAACAGAGTTGTTTCTTCCTCAGAAAGAGAGAAAAAATAGCAGAGAGAAGGGAAAGTGAGATGCTGTGCTTAGAAGTAGCAACCTTCGCAGGCTCAAGATATGATTCCTAGTAACTGAAACAGGGTAGGATGAAGGTTTATGGAGGCAATTTAGAATCTCTCATTTGAGCAGAAAATAAGAGTTTGTGTCAGCAGTTCATGGTTATTTAAGATTGGACAGCAAGAGTTGTGGTGGACCCAACTGACAAAAATGTTGAACCTTTTAGTAACATAATGAGTGGAGGAAGAAAATCCAGGAGACTAAAAGAACAAGACATTATGCTTGGGGTTTTGCACCTAGTACATGTTTGGGTAATTTTTTTTAACTAACTGTTATGGTGATAAGGAAGAATTGGAAAAGATAGAAGCCTTGGAAGTAGTCACAAGGAGATAAAAGCTCAGGTTTGTTATGTATGAGGACGTGGGAAAGGGAATTGTAGGGCTATGTAGAGGACCACCTGGAGGACTCTCCTTGAACAAAGAGCAATTACCTCCACTTTGGCTAAACCTGGCCCTATCTCCACGTACTGATGTGTACAGAGCTGGCTAAGCTATTTCCCTCTCCCTTCAATTGTCTCTAAGCAATGTAAATATGGCCAGCTGAGGTGCTGATGCGTAATCTTCGAAGCTACATGACAGTGACAGTCGCTGTTTCCCCATCCTATGACTTGCATCAAAACAAGGTTGAGCCGGGTGGAATGTAGAGCCACCACTTCAGGGCTGTCAACTGGGTTTGAGCCTCTAGATAAGAGGTATGACTTCCCAGGGTGGAAAATGTTGCACATCAGAGCTGAAGCACCGCACCCTAAACGTTAAAAGCTACCTCAGTTGTGTTATGCACGTTGGTCTTTCTGCATATCATTCTCTCCGCATATTGCAGAGGTGCTTTCAGACTTGAAAGTTACTCTAGGTGACTAAATGAGTGGTACATGAATGTTAAGACCTAGAACAATACCACATACTACTGTAGACTATAGACACTGTAAACTTAGGCTGCACAAACATTTTAAAAGTATTTTATTTGTCCAATAATAAATTAACCTTGGCTTACTGTTGCTTTTCTTTTTACTTTACAAACTTTTTAAAAACTTTTTGACTCTTGTAACATTTAGCTTAAATTACAATCACATTTTGAAGTTGTACAAAAATAGTTTTTCTTTATATGCTTTTCTGTAATCTTTTTTCCTTTAAAATTTTTATATTTAAAGACTTTTTTTTCTAAAGAACTAAAATACGTGCACACACATTAGCCCAAGTTGCATTATTACACCTAAAAGTGGAATGCGTGGGTCATATAGCAACTCTGTTTAGCATTTAAGAAACCTCAAGACTGTTTTCTAAACTAGCCACACCATTATACATTTTTAACCTCAATGTATGGGTTATAATTTCTCCACATTTTTGTCAAAATTTATTTTCTATTTTTTTATTATATTCATCCTAATGATGTGACGTCATTGTGGTTTTTATTTCTATTTCTCTAATGACTTATTATTGATCATCTTTTCATTTGTGTATTGGCCACTTGTGTATATTCTTTTATATCTTTTTGAAACTGAGTTTTTAAATTCTTGAATTGTTGAACTTTCTATATAATTCAGGTATCAGTCCTTTAGCAGGTAATGATTTGTAAATATTATACAACTTTAATAATATATCTGAATCTGAGAGTTGTTGTTTTTGTGTGAACATATCAAAGATAATATGAAGAGAGTTCTCAAAATGAAAAAAATTTGCTGAGTTATGTCGGTGTAGGAATATAAGATTCAATGATCTGAATGAGTAAACTGAACGAAGAAAAGAAGTAGGAAAAGGAGAAGGAGGAAGTAAAGAGGAAGCGGAAGAATTCTTCCAAATGACTATATGCCATTTAATATAATCTAAAAGAATAATTTTTAGAATTGTTATATTTAGGAAAATAAAATTAAGTAAAGTTGCTATCAATAGAAAAATTAAGTGAAATGGCAGAATTATTGGATTGCAGTATAAACTCACATATACACATAATTTGGAGTGAAAATCTACATTATACTATGGCTGAAGGGAATTCTGAGTTAAATGAAATTCAAAATGAGTAGATTTGTAGCTGATATTTGAAGTTCGTAAAATTCTCTATGAAAAAGTACAGATGAACTCTGGTCAAAATAAACTGATGTTTGGCTGCTGACATGTGCAACTATGATTTTATAGTGCTAAAATAGTAAGTTTATATACATTTTATGATTTAACTCCTTTCTGTGGGGTCCAGAAATTACTTCTTGATTAGTTTGAATTTCACTTCAGCTTTGGCATCTGATTCAATCTAAAGAATGATAACCTTAAGCTGGAAAGATTTTAATTGCTTTTGTCAAAACCGAGAAAATTCTTTTATTAAAAATTTTTTATTAGCACATATTTGAAGTGCATAATATTTACATTCAACTTAGGGAGTAGGTACACGTACTTAGCATATCTTAATCCTTTTTATTACCTTTTCACTCTCCCTCCTTCTCTCCCTCCCTCTTTTCCTCTGTCTCTAAATCTCTATTCCATTTGCAAAGGATCTATCTCCCTGATTCTTATCATGTGTCTTATATTTTGTTTTTTTGAAATTATTTATACTTTGGGTTTCACATATAAGGGAAGTTATGGGATATTTTAACTAGTGTGTCTGATTTATTTCACTTAATATTATAGTCTCAAGGTGTATTCATTTTCTTACTCATAACTCAAATTTATCCTTCTTTATGCCACAGTACTATTCCATTGTGTATAAATACCACATTTTATTTATTCATTCACCTGCTGATATACATCTAAGCCACTTCCAAACTTCAACTGTTTTAAATTGAACTGCTATAACCATTAATGGAAATCTGAGGAAGTTCTGACACAGCAAGTCCTCAACTCCTTGGCAACAGATAATTAGAAACCAAATTTTCCACATTATGGTGAAGACTATTTCTAAAATCTTATTCCTAGAGACTGGAGATAAGACAAATTGGAGGAAATGTGGTTAGGTGGTGAATTTTGTTTTTATTTCTATTTGGTTTCACATCAATTGATTTCTAACACTTAAATACCAGAAATATTGGAGCATTTTAAAATTGATAAGTGGTAAGTTTTTTCACCACTGAAGTTATATGACATAATGGTGGCAAAACTATTTTTGGTCTGATAGACTGTAAAAAATCAGAAAAAATGAAATATAGCACTTTAAGGAGCAGATGGCAGTGCTTTCAAAACTTTTTGAGCCTCTTTTTTAAATAAACACTTGTAATATAACCAATTAAAATAACAAAAATCAGATGGTGTAATGACAATGAGCACTAGAGCACATACCGCACCAATTGAATTTATGTGTTGGGTAATAGTAATGGTAAATCCCATTAATTAAAACTGAATAAAGGGGAATTGCACATGATTACAATATTCAGTTCTTATCATCCTACTAATCTTACTTTAGTCATTTTATAATGTAGATCTACTTACTTATCTTTAAAAGATATCCATTAACATTAACTAACAAACTGTCATGTGATTTTTTGAAACCTTTTTACTTTGAACTAATTTTAGATTCACAGAAAACTTGCAAAAATAGTGTAGTGTTTCCATATGCCTCTTACTCAATAACTTAATCTATTTTATACTGCTATAACAGAATGCCACAGGTTGGATAATTTATAAAGATCAGAAACATTTCTTAGAGCTCTGGAGCTTGGGAAGTCTAAGATCAAGAGACTGGCTTCTGGTGAGGGTCTTCTTGCTGTGTCAACTCATGGTGGAAGGTGGAAGGGCACAAGAGTGCAAGAGAGCAAGAGGGGCCTAGATTTATTTTTATTTATTTTTAATTTTTTTAGCCCTGCAAATAAAATCCAAGGGTGCTTTACCACTGAACTACATCTGCAGTCCTTTTCATTTTGTTTTTTCAGACAGTTTCTTGTTAAATTGCCCAGGCTGGTGTCAAACTTGTGATCCTCCTGCACTAGCTTAGATTTCAGGTGTTGTCCACCTTGCCCTTCTTATATTATGAACATACTTTCATGACGATGAACCCACTCCCTCCATAATGACATTAATCCACTTAGGAGGACATAGCCCTTATGACCCAAATACCTCTTAAAGATTTCACCTCTCAATATTGTTTCACTGAGGACTAATTTTCCAACACAGGAACATGGGGGATGAACATTCACATTTTATATAACTGTGGTACAATATCAAAAACTGAAAATTAGTGTTAGTACAGTACTATTAGCTAATTGTAGATCTCATTCAAAAGCCATTAATTTTTCCACTAAGGTCCTTTTTCTGGTCTTGAATTCAAGCTAGGATTCCACATACTATTATTTATTATGACTCCTTGGTATCTTAAACCTGTGACAATTCCTCTTTTTTTCCCTGTCTTTTATGACCTTAATACTTTGAAAGAGTGCTAGTCAGTTATTTTGCAGAAAGTTCCGTCATTCGTATTTGCCTGATATATTCTCCTGGTTAGATTGAGGCTAGCATTTTTGATAGGAATGCTATATAAGTAATGTGTCAATCTCAGTGTTTCATGTTAAGAGGTTCATTAATGATGTCAATTTTGTTCCATAACTGGTGCTGTTAACTGTGACCATTTGGTTAATGTGGTGTCTTTTGTGTTTCTTCTCTATCATTCCCTTTATTCTTATTACATATCCTGGGAAGTATGACTTTTAAGAGCACAGTAAGACAAAATTGCTCATGTGATTTTAAATGACTGGGACTCTGAAGGGTAGAAAGTATTTCACCATGACTTTGAATACAAAAAAAATTGTGTTAGAAAAGAGTAAATACTTCCTCTACATGAAATTTTTACTTATTCCTCTTTCCTTCCTCAGTTCTGACTGCTCTTCTAATTTATTTATTTGTGAAAAATAAAAATTTTATGGGCTGGGTATTTAGCTCAGCAGTGTGAGCACCTGCTTGGCAAGCGCAAGGTCATGAGTTCGATCCCCGGTACCACACAAAAAAAATTATATATTCAACCCCTACTTGGGGAAATGATTATCATCTACTTTACCTTCTACTACTATTACTACTACAGATGTCAGATATGGCAACAGTCAGAAGCTTTTAGAAATCGTTTGAGTTAGACGCTGTCATTTTCTGAGTAGTTATATTTTCCCATACATATAAAGACTTTACAGAAAGTCACCAATTTTTATTTTTATATGATAAATTTATTTTTTATTAATTATAACAGTTTTGGTCACACTGGCCAAATGTTAAAGTTTCCTTGCAATAAAAATAGTGGAATGGCATCATTATTCTAAGTTTCATTTTTTATGCTGATTTTAAGTGTCAACAATGTCCTGTCCTTTAGTCTTTCCAACTGATTTCTTTATTCTTTTGTTTGTTCACTCATCAATTCTTTATTTACTCACATACTTACTTTATTGGCTAAATGCATGCTGTTATGGATTAAAAACTGGTGGTCAACTTAACACCAGTCGAATTAAATCAGTATGGTGCTGAGTGTAGATGGCCCACCTGAGGAAAGTTGCCAGCAAAAATAGAGATATGCAGAAGAAGAGTGAGGTGTTGTGGGTTCTCCTAAGGGTTGTTGTTTGGAGCCATTGGTTCTCCTGGAGGAGCTTGTCATACTGGGTTCCCCAATATGAATTCAGCCATTATCATTGGAGGAGCTCAGGACCTTGTTGCTGAGAGTGGCTGTGGTTCACTTTGGAGGAGCTCTAGTCCTTAGTTTGAGCATTGCTTCCTGGCTCCAGAGGGGAAGATGTTTGCTATTTAATCTCCAGGAGAAATTTGTCACCCTGGCTTCCTGGCATGAACTCAGCTGTTCTCATTGTTGGAGGAGCTTGGGACCTCATTGTTGCTGAGGATGGCTGTGGTACTTTTCAGGGCAGCCCTGCCCCTTATTTTGAGTGTCACTTCTTGGCTCCAGTGTAGAACCCTCAACCTACTTGAACCTTCACCCCACTGGCATAGACTTTCTAGCTTCCACCACTGACCTTTGGGCCTTTCCAGCGCAGATCTATGAAATAGACTTGCATGAGTCATTGTGGGCTCTAGACCTCAAGTTGCACTCGTGGGAAGCATTGTCATGGGCTGCAGGTTTTCAGCTGGATTTATGCAGGACATTGCTGTGGGATCCAGGCCCTCGGCTGAATTTTCTAGATCTTTAGTGTCGTGGACAGATTTTCTGCTCTTTCTTATATTTAACTCTGGGGTGACCATCATGAAATAATATTATAAATTTTGTGTCCTGCATATAATTGTTCTCCTCACAACTTCTGACTGCAACACATGCCAAGTAAAAGGCACTGGACTAAATGATTCAGGAGATACAGAAAAGGGTAAGCGACTGTGTTGACCTCAGGGAATTTATTATTTACTAATATAAAAGTATAAAGAGCAAGAATAACCTGTTATAGTTATTAAGGATTTTATTTTTCATGCATGTATAGAACCCCAAAAGAGAAAAAGTTATGTGTTTCACCCTACCATCTCCTCTTCAATTCCTCTGGAAAAAATGGAGTTATTCTGTTGTGGAAATGAGTTTTTGATACTGAAGACAAAGGGATTGTATATGAAGACAAAATAGATGATTAGGATATCTCCTCTTTTATCATTTTCCAAAATAATTGGAGCCTCAGTGGATACAGTTTGATACTCTATTAGAACAATTAGAGAAAACTTTTCTGCAGAAGATCCAGATTTTCTCAAAATATCCCCAAGCGTCACACAAGAACCATGTTATAGAAAAGACACCGGGTGACTCCTTTGCTAGTGAAGTACTTAAAGAGGGTCTAGGATTGAAGAGATCTGGCAATGAGAACACAAATCCAGAGGCACTAAGCTGGGTGTGTAGGTACACAGATCAATACCCAATTATTTGTTTGCAGGCATGTCTTGCCTGTTATATCATGAACACTTTGAAGGAGCGAATGTTTCATCAACAGCACCGTTGTCCTAGTGCTTGGCAATAGGCCAGGCCTGTAGAGAGGGCTAAGAAAATGTTTTCCACCAGGAAGGCCAGTTTTAAGTCTTTGTAAACCACTGGAGGACACTTACATATGCACACTGTGGACCCAGTATTTATTGACAGTATTTATAATTATTTTCTGAAGCTCAAGTTATGTGTGAATGTAAGTGGGTTGGTCAGGGCTTTCCAGACTATGAACTTTATCTCATTTGATTAAATCCAAGTAGATTGTAACTCAATCCTTATGTCAAATAATTCGATCCTGTGGACCACGGACAGACGTTTCTGATCCATTAGACTAGGTCAGAGACATAACTATTAGGCATACCTACAACATTCCGTGTTTTCTCTTTTTCCAAAATTCACTGTTTTAAAAAATTTCTTAAAGTCTGTATTTCTTAAAAGAGCGTGAGATGCCTGAGAACCCAGATCTACAGAGTCTTTTATTTATAGCCATCCCTGGCACATTCCACCTAACACAAAAGAGATCTTTAATAAATAACTGTTGCATAAATGAGTGAACAGAAGATACAAAACACAGAACAAGAGAGGCAATTAAAGGATTATGGGGAACTGAGAACTGGGAGGCTATATGCAGTCACAGTGGTGCATTTCAATTTAATCCAGAGGATAAGAAGGATTTAGAGGCCTGAAGACAAGTGTGTGGGAACGGAATGGCTGCAGCAGGACAAAGAGATGAAGGAGCTGTGGCAGCAAAAGCACATGATGGAGAAAGGAATTTGGTTACTTAAGCAGCAAACTAGGGGATATGAAACTGAGCAGGCAAAAATAGGATCAGACAGAAAGTAGAATTAATGCATATATGAATGATAAGACTCATAAAGGCATAATATTAAAATATGCATGATTGTTACCATCATTGCCTGAATGTAGGATAATTCTGTCATTATTTTTTATTATTGATTCTTGTCATATTTTTAAAGCTTCAGTGTGTATGGCTCCATTCAGAAATGTACAATGGTTTCTTTTAGATAGGACTGAAACTAAGACATGATACATATTATTATAAAATAAAATCAATATTTCAGTAATGTTCCAAACATAGTTATGATGAAAAATCCAGAGGAATGCAGATAATGATGGGACAATGTTGTGATACTTGTTGGAAATAACTGTTTCTGACTTGATTTAATAAGATCATCTCTTTACACTAAAATCTTAAAAGTTAAAAAGAAATGTATATGCTTTCTAGTCCATCTTCCAGACTAGGAACTCAAATATGTATGGGAATCATCTTGCCCTATTTAGACTCTCCACAGAAAAGATCCGTTTGACAAACCTTGCCAAGCTAGTTTTTTTTTTCTTTTTTTAAAAGAAGCATGTAGCATAAATAGTTCTTTCTATTCTTTCAGTTAAATTTTTTTCCTTCACTCATTCAGGAAAATGGAGGGCAGGATATCAGAATTGTTAATTGTGTTGTTTTTCATATGCATGTTGTCCCTGTACCTGTTACTCAACATCCCATCAAATATCTTTTCAGTTTGAAATGATCTTAAATAGCATTTTAACACAAGAAAGTCTCAGAAAGAATCGGTATGACTGTTTTTATCTCTACTTGCTTCTCCTAGAAATGCAGGGAGAAACTAAAATTCCTATAGATTCCCTTCACAGCATGTGGAGTTTAGTACCCACCCACCACCCCACCCGAAAAGGTGACTAGCCATACAAGGAAATGGAATAAGTCACTCGGCACCACTTTTTGAGCAGCTTAAAATGACAGCTTTGCAGAACATATGTGAGCTCAGAATAAAGACCCCTGGTAAATTCATGCAATATGCTTTGTACACTAATAAAATTCATCATGATCTCTTGGAATGCAACAATTATTCATGCTCTTCTCATTCTTTTTTTTTTTTTTTTGATGGAGGGTGGGTAGCAAATGGAAGTTGCTCTATATAGCAGCATGTTGGGATGAACACAAGTGGGATGTGATTTTTCTCAGGTGTGCAGTTCAGAGATAGCAGCCTGAATATGAAGGTCGGCAGCAGTATTGCTTTTTCCTGTCAAAGCAGTGGAATTAAGTGAAATGGATTTGAAATAGAAGAACATATTGTACTGTACTTCTTATGGAAGAAAACATATCCCTATAACACTTTGTACAAGCTAACATTAGACATGGTAATTAAATTCAGTGGTTGTTCCAAGATTAATAGATGCTTTACTTCAAGTACTTTGCTAGCAGAACAAAATCAGATGGAAGGAAAATGAATCTCATCCTTTTCATTTCACTGAACTGTAGGAGAGCATTTTGCAGCAACCCTTCTCAAAGACCCAATACACAGTCTCAAGAGGTGGTCCCTTCTCCTTCTGATAAATGCAGTTCCCAACTTCACTGACTATAATACAATATTCTTTGGCTACCAGCTAAGTTCCATCTACGTCTTTGACAGAATGTGTCACCAGCCACATTGATTTCCAACGTAATTTAAATCTGAATTCAAAACTCTCAGCTTATGAAGGTGATATTCAATAAAGGCAGTATTCAATTAGTTGAATTGACTAGGGACTGATTTTCTTTTCAAAAATTCTGCATTTTCGTTAAATCACCTTATGTTTTCTTACGTAGTAAAAACACTAAAATTGAGCATCCTGATTTATTGGCTGTGTAAGCTTGCTTTTACCATTTTTTTCTGGTGAATATATTCTCTGTCAATCATAATTAAATTTAATAATATCATTTTCCTCTAGATGGGGTTTACTCAGAAGGACACACCGTTATTTTGTGGCATTCATGCTCAAAAAGAAATCTGAATATTATCGTTAGAAAACATCAGACAGCCAGACTTGGTGGCACATGCCTGTAATCCCAGCACTTGGGAGACTGAGGAAGGAGGATTGCCATGAGTTCAAAGCCAGTTTGGGCTACATAGTGAGTTCAAGTCAGACTGAACTACATAGCAAGAATCCTGTCTCAAAAAAAAAAAAAAAGAGAGAGAAAACATAAGATAAACTCAAATAAAAGTTCATTCAATAATCTTCAAAAAGATCAATATCATTCATAGGCTATGGGATGTTTTCAGACTAAAGGAAACAGAAACAACATGATTTAATGTAATATTTGGCCAGGACAGGATACTAGATGTTAAGAGAATTGATGTAAAGGACATTATTCAAATGGAAAAATTAAAATGTGGATTATAGATTAAATAATACTATTGTGCCACTGTTAAATTTACTGATTTTGGTAATGTGGTTATGTAACAGAAATTTATATTCTTGGAAAATACACATTAATATATCTAGGGGTAAGGGGCATAATTTCTGCGACTTACTCTCTAGTGATTCAGAAAAAATACATCAATATCTATCTACTAACAGAGAGAATGGTAAAATAAAAGGAAAGGAGCATTAACAATGGTGAATCAAGATAAAGAACACACGAGAATTTTTCATAATATTTTTCATAGTATTTATGTAACATATAAGGTTTAAACTATTTTGATAACTGTTTAAATTATAAAATTATCTTACATGACTTTTTTTTTGTCTTTTTGAGGCAGGGTCTCACTATGCAGTTTAGGCTGACCTTGAGCTCACTTTGTAGCCCAGGGTAGTCTTGAACCCGCAATGATCCTCCTGCCTCAGCCTCCCAAGTGCTGGAATTACAGGCGTGTGCCACAATGCCCAGCTGCATGATTTTAATAATCTCTGTATTTTCCAAGATAGGTGTTGCTATCATATACCCTGAGGAAAGACTGAACTTATTTTGTTTAGAATTTTACTAAGGATTGACTATCAATCTGAAAAACTTTGCCACTAATGGTGATCCCATTTGCTTTTATGTGGCTGACACAATACATCTGAATCACTCCGTATGTGTACCTGTCCCTATTATGAATATCCCAAAAATATATGTGAATCCAACTACTTAATCTTCATTTATTTCAAAATGTCAAAAATTTTAAAGTTTCGTCAATATCGAATTGAACATTGCCTTAGTTCTTTTTTCATTGAAAGTTTTGTGGCTTTGGCTCTTGAATTTTTCCAACAATTATTAATTATATATATATATATATATTTTTTTTAAATAGTTTTAGGTTCATAAAAATTGAGCAAAACATACAAAGTGTTCTTATGTACCCCATCCCTACATACTCTCTTTTAATTTAAGCATCCTGTATCAGAGTGGTACACTTGCTATGAGTATATATTTACTCATCATCATTTCCAAAAAACATGGTTTATATTAAAGTTCATTGCATTATACATTACATGGATTTGCACAAATTTCCAATGACTTTTACCCATTATTATACTATTATACAGAATATTTTTGCAGCCTTAAAAATGTTCTGTGTGCCACCTATTTGTTCCTTCCTCTCCTGACCTTTGCAGTTACTCATTCCTTCTTCTCCCAATTCCTGGCAACCTCTGATCTTTTTACTATCTTCGTGGTTTTGCCTTTTCTAGAATGTCATGTATTCTGAAGCAGAATCTTGACTAATATATACTTAGAGTATATAGCCTTTTCAGATGAGCTTCTTTCACTTGGTAATATGTATCAGAAATGAGCACCTGACTCTAGTGTGGTCATGCCCAAACCATGCCTTTGAAATATATTTTATATTATGAATAACTTTATACTTATTCCCTTCTTACATAGATTCCTAAAAGCTACCTGTGAAGACATATTGTATTACCCACGAATTTCATCTCAATAAACAAAGGGAACATTATAAAATGTTTCTAAATAGGTGGATATTACTTAAACAATTAAAAATAGGATTGTCATTTAATCCAGCAATTCCACTTCTGGGTTATATATCTAAAAGAACTGAAACTAAAGCCTTTTTAAAAATTTTATTATAAAGGGAGTAAAACCAAGCAAAATAAAACATAATAAAGCCAATCAAAACAAGACAGTGTAAGTGACACAGGATTTCAAAGCAGGATAGTAGGAAATCAACAATGGTTACCATAATGCTTCTTGTTGTCTTCAAAATAGCTGCCCATACCTTCAGACATAGTAAAATCAAACAAAACAGAAACAGAATAGAACCAATAAAAACAAAGTAATGAATGCAATACAGGACTTAAAAACAAGATAATAGTAAGTCCAAAATGGCTACCATAATATGTCTTGTTATCTTTGAAATAGCTGCCCATGCCATCAGATACAACAAAATCAAACAAGATAAAACAGAATAAAACCCAACCAAACAGAACAATGATAATGTTATAGGATTTCAAAACAAGATAATAGGGAATTAACAATGACCAATACCTTCAGAAGGGCATCCCCTATATATGCTACACTGCATATTACTATCCTCTGAATAGATGATCAGACTACTGGTTTTAGGCCTGAAAAGTCAGTGAAACACTGAACACTACAAGCTTAAGTTGTATTTTACCTCATTAGCTATTATCACAGCCTGTGTTTCTCTGGATCAGGTGGTCACTTACGGCAGGGGGTGGGTGGGTAATGATGGCTCTTCTTGTCTCCCTGCCTGCACATGGAAGAGGCTGGTGTCTAACTCGCCCCTAGCAGCCCACGCATGGAGCCAACTCACAGGAGGTCTTAGCTTCTGGTTGACTTCTTGTTCTCCCCAGCAGTTCACGAATGGCGCCAACTCACAAGAGAGGGCTGTTGTCTGGCTTTCCCCCAGTCAGCCTGCATATGGTGCTGACTCACAGGAGGTCTTAGCTTCTTGTTTGAAAGTAGTCTTAAAGAGGTATGCCTTCGTTTATAGCAACATTTATTCCTAAAAACCAAGATGGAAACATGTCAAATATCCATCAAAGGATGAATGAATAACATGTTAGATAGGTACAATGGAATGTTATGAAGACTTTAACCTTAACCTTAACTTTAAGGTTAGCTTTAAAGTTAACCTTAACTTTAACCTATAACTTTACCTTAAAGTGTTAAATTTACCCTGAGTGTTACTTGGGCAGAACGTTTCTTTATGTATATCTGAGAGTTGCTCAGGCATGTGTCATTTCAACTAGTCAATGCTGGTATTGAATAAATTCGGTAAAATTTTTGTTTTTATATTTCCTGTTATACTATCTTATAAAAATTAACAAAAATATACAAGTTTTGGTCATCCTATATTTAAATAACTGGACCTGTAAGTGATAAGGAAGGAAATTATAACACATAATATAATATAAATGAACCTTGAAGACATTATGATAAATGAAATAAGCCAATTATAAAAGGACAAATATTGCGTGGTCTCACTTTATGAGGTAGCAAAAGTAGTCAATATCATAAGGACAGAAAATAGAATGGAGTTGTCAGAGACCGGCAGGAGGTGTTTAATGAGCATAAAATTTCAGATTTGCAAGATGAAAAACATTCTGGAGATTGGTTACCCAGCAATATGAGTATGCTCAAAACTACTGAACTGTACACTTAATAATGGTTAAAATAGTAAATTGTATATTATGTGTGCTTTACCACAAATAAAAAAACAGGATGGAGGGAATTTGGTATGACATAGCTGATATACTTTGCTTTGCATACTTGAAGGAAGGGCATGGTCTATAATCAACCTGACTCCACTTTCCTCTTTTCAGCTAGTTATTATATCCTCAGGTGCTCTGACAAGAACAGTAAAAGGAAAAATTTATCTCCTTACATGACAACCAATGGCAAGTTAACCTATTGTTAATTTTTTTTAACAAGAAATCATCAAAAGTTCTCAAAGACTCAGTGTGAGAAGGTGATGGTCTCAATAGCCTCGCTGATGGAGGAATCACCTCCAAGCAGTTCCCCTGGGAAACTCAACACATCTTTTAGCTGGCTCTTAGCTAAAGCCTCCCATACGTCTGCCTCCACTTTTCTCTGAGATTGTTTGCTCCAAGTGAGCAGGATCTAAGCAAATTTGCTACCCTGGATGTGGGACCTCTTGATATAGTAGGGACCCAATTTTCTACTTTCCAAATGCAAAATGGGAACTTCAGTGGTCGGGCATTTTTTTGCAAGCAACATTGGCTCCTACACCTCACATTTCTCCCTAGTGCTTTCAGACACAAAGCAATAGGCACAATAATAAAATCTCCTTCCATATGTAGATCTGTTCGAATATTGAATGGTTTTATCAATATCGAAGGTATAATCAATACAGTGACCTCTTTTCCCTCAGGAAAGTGAGGTGAAGGGATAATATCGCTAGGAATACAAAAAGAACACAGGAATTGAAAAACACTGATATAGGTACAATGTTCAAGGTTCATAGTCATGTTTGTTTCCAGATGAATGCTTAGCACCTTCTCAAGAAGACAGTTATCCTTTCCACTACTCCTAGTTTTTCTTTCTGGAAAGTGACAGGCGTCATGGAATCTATGAGGGAAGAACAAAGCCTTCTTTAAATTCAGTATGCAAGACCTTACCTTTATTCTAAAGAAGTCTTGATTTATGTACAATCTTACTGTGTTCTATAATCTGTATTCTATAAATTCTAACAGAGAAAAGCCTTGAATTGTCCAACATGTCTTTTTGCTGCACAGCCTTGTCTACAGTGCTTTGCTTATGGACGACTACCTGCACTTCCTAGCCGCACTTCATCCTGCTCTACCTATTCTTGTTAAGAGCTTCTTAAAGTTCCCTCCACACCACTGACCACCTACATTTTAGCTTCTGAAGTTTCTTGTTTCAATTTTCTGTTTTGACCAACCACTATTCTAACCTGGCTTTGAATGATTTATTCATTTAATCACAAAAACATTGAGTAACTTCTGTGTTCTAACCCTTCCCAACTCTCAAAACTTCATTACCTGTATCAATCCTGTGATCTCAGGAGAGAAATTCTCTATTGCAACACTGGTCCTAATTAAAGTAGCGCTACCACCAGAACGTGCTTCTCTACTCCCCACCACTAAATCCAACTTTCTTGCTAAGCCAAAAACCTAGTTAAGATGCGTTTCTCCATATGAAAGATTATCCTTGCTCTTCATGATCTTGCTGGCATTTTTCTATGAATGGATCAATAACTCCATATCATTAGGAACCACTTTTTATGTATCAGATAGCTATTGCTTCATAACAAAGTATGGTGGTTTAAAACATCAATAAATATTATGTCACTTGTATCTGTGTGTTGGCTGAGGCATTATTCTAAACTAGGCAGGATGTGGGACCTTAGGTGAGGCAGCTTTACTCTACACATTTCTCCTCCATTTCCTGGGAGTAGCAGGGTAATGTAGGTATATTCTTCTCATGGGGAAGGAATGTGTACAATAATGAGTGAGCCCAATTGCACAAGCACTTTGCAAGATTCCGCGTCATGTTTGCTGTATCTAATTGTCCAAAGTCTATTGAATGGCTAAACGCAAGAGTTACACTCCACCTGTGTCAGAAGGGACTGCAAAATTACATAGCAAAGGGTATGCATACTGAAAGAAGTGAAGAATTTTGGCCATCAACATATGTATACACTCTTTTACATTTATTACCCCCATTTCTGCTGTAATCTTAGATCACATGTATATATTTGCCCAAACCACACTTCAGTTTAACATATCTTTTGGACATTATAAAGATACCTTTCTCTGGGTGTTTTTACTCTTTAATTTACATTTCGCCTGTTCAAATTCAGCTTATTCTCCTCACAGTCACATTTGTATCTTTGTCCTATGTAATAAAATGCCAAGACCCAGTGTGAGCATATTCTTAATTCATATAAAATTGTTTCTAGACTGGAAATAAGCTTGTAGAAATATGATTATTATTAGAGAATATAATGTTTATATTTGAATTTTAAAATTCAGCTAATGTGCCATTTGATTAGTACATGGCCCTCTGCCCAAGTCTATCTATGTGTTTGAGTCAGCCTTGAGAATGTGAACAAGCCCAGGGCAAGTGAGGAAATGTACAAGTTTGATTGATGAAATTTATATGGACACATGGTTCCTCATGCATTCTTTTATTGAGTGGTGATGAAAGAACTGGTTATTCTGGCATGGTGTGAACAGTTAACATGAACTTGAAGTATTATCTCTTTCAGGCTAATTCAAAAGTTAATAGAGCATCTCTGTACAAATATTCTTGGTAAGTTGGCATGAGATTTTGTGTGTATGTGTGTAGGACAGGTAATGATAGAATCAAGAGTGACCTCAGGGCAGTGTGCTATGATGGAAAGATCACGGAAGTGGCAGCTTAGAAATCTGACTTCTAGAACCTGATAAGACATCACTTCTACTCCATGTCTGGATGAGTATTTTAACCTTCCCTGAGTTTTAGCTTTTCATTTGCAAAATACAGGATATTTTAAAGTTTTTTCATGCTCTAAGAGTCTATCATTCCAAGATACATTATATCTAACAATTGGAATCCTTTTCCCTTGGTTCTAAGCATTTGTTAAAAGGAAACGTAGAAATTTGCAAATGACCTGGATAAAAGCCAACCTATCATTCTATGAAAAGATAAGCTGTACTATAGATATATTACATTCTTAGTTCTGTTGTGATCATGAGCCTCAGCAAGAATATATGGCTTGCTTAGTACAAATTCATTTTAACTACTAGACAAATAGCTCAAAATGTATGCTTTACTGATAATGGGTTAGCATTATCATGTTTACATGTAGAGAATCCTGTTTCCTATTCAACAGATGCATGCTCTAAATGATATAATGAAGGCCTTGAAAATGAATGGTGACTGGGGTGTCTTTCACTACCTCAAGAATTGATTTTTAAGTAATCAATGATGGCTTATTTTTCAAATCCCCAGTGTTGTTATTTTAGTTACAAGCAGAAAGGAATTGCAAAGATACTGTAATTGATTTGCTGGCAAGTTTACCACCTATATAAATGATTTATTGGGTTTAGATGGCTCCCTGTGAATGTCAGCAGCTAGAGTTCTCCACTTATTATTTCCCAGTGCATTGAGTTGGTGGTATGATAGGCTGTCTTCAGATGTAGGTTATGTCTTCATCTACTTCTCATTGGCATTAGTGAGTTAAGCTGTTTTTAGACTATAATTACTGCCACTTGAGCTCTTGGAATCTATACATTCACTCAGAGGTTCAGTAGAGCTGTAGTATAAGAAGCCAAGTATTTTGGACACCTGGGAGAAAACGGTTATTATTAAAAATAACTTCTCCCCACATTATTCTATAAATAAATCAGATGATTTCAGAACACTTTGCAAATTATAAAAATGCTACCAAAAATAAATCACAGTGTATTATTTTTGTTTTGTTGTTCAGAATGGTAAAGATAAGAAAATCTTTGTATGTTCATAAATGAATATTAATTACTCTAGTTTTTATCACCAGGTTTATGTTTTCTAAATGCCGTCTTTAATTAAAACAGTGAAGATGTAGTATTTACTATTTGAGTCACAATACCTTTCTCTTCCCTTATTAGCCTCTTTGTATGTGTGTGTCTTTATAAATAAATTAAATCTTCACGATATGAAATAATTACTGTACTGATTGAGCCCCATTCCCCCTTTAATTAAAATATCATTGTTCAAGTTCATTGAATTTTAGCTATTTTGCTTATCACTTGAATTTTAAAAAAGTAAGAGATACATTTGTGGAAGTCTTTGGCCGTAGTCCTCTTATAAATGTCCAATGCTGATATCACCCCACTGTCTTGAATTTGGGCCTAGAAAATTGCTTGATAATTTCTTGTTTGTTAGAATAAATTACTATTGTTGTTAAAATTCTTCCATAATTATCCTTATAAGATGCTGCATTAAAATAATTTCTGGTCCAGCATGGTGGTTTATGCCTGTAAGCTAGTAGAGAGGCTGAAAATCAAGGATCACAAATTTGAGGCCAATCTGGGCAATTTAAAGAAATCTTGTCTCAAAATAAAAATTAAAAAAAATTAAAAGGGCTGGGAGTGTAGCTCAATTCAGAGGCCCTGGGCTCAACCCTTAGTACCACACACACACACACACACACACACAAATCACTTCTGGATTATTGTTTCTTTAAATTTTTAGGGAGTCAATAGATCAGAGAAACATGCTATGGGTATCTAGCCTTTTTAATTTATTCTATCAAGCAAACTTATGTTAAAGAAAACATAATCTACATATGACATCCTCAATGTTCTATTATGACATAAATGAATTTGGTATCCTAATTCAGACCCATAACCTAGGGCAGAGTTTAAACTTCAGGCCAGATAATCCTGTGTTGTAGTGGGATTTCCTGTACACTGTAGGATGTCTACCATATCCTTGACCCACTAGATGCCACTATCATCTCCTCAAATTGTAACAATCAAAATGCCTCCTAATCTTCCTGAGGAGGGGGCAACATTGCCTCCAGATGAGAACTGCTGGCTTAGATACATCCATCAAGCAATTCCTCTGCACATTTTTTTGGGTATTTTTTTTAAGGTGAAAGCTTTGCCTTTCTCAATTCAACCTGCAATCTGTGATTATTTTCTGTTACCAAGACTCTGGGAGGTGTAAAATGCCTGGAGCAAACTGTTCATCTGTGGTGGAGACCACCTACTTAAATTGGCTCACTGTGTACTATTTACGATATTAATTGGGACTGATGTATTATCTCAGTTAGTGGTTCTTTGTTTCACCTATGAAGAAACTAAAGTAGCATATACAATTTTCTGGGCACTTGTTATCCAAATTTTAAATAAAGCAAGTATTCTAGAACTTTAAAATCCCTGATCTGTTTTTACATTCTTTGCTATGTTCACTTTGTGATTCTGAACATCTTAGTAAACTTGCATGTACCTTAATTTTGTCAAAAGAATCAGTTACCACTACCTATATAAACTATAGTTTGAGGAAAAACATTTTTTGGCTTGGGAGGTTTTAAAAGAAACTGATTTGCATGTAAATGATTAGCATGTTATTCTAGATTACTAGAATTGTTTCTTTTTTCACCTCTCCTGGAGAATTTGGACATATTGGACACATAGACACTCAATAAATTCTTGCCAGTTGATTGCATAAACAACTATGAATTGATTACCTGTAGAGATTTGAGGGTTTTTTTCTGGAGGACATTAATAATTCTTGCTACACCAACATTTGATGATCCACTATGATTATTTCTGTGTTTTGACATATTCTAGTAATTTACTCATTTAAGTCAGAGGGTTCTTATCAACATTTCTTTTAAAAGTTTTATGCTATCATCAGTAGTTGTTCCTTACTTAGGCCTCAGGAGACATTAACTTTAAAATAGAAGACAATTTGCAGACAAAGGGTGAAGAAGGAGTACTCAATCATCAGATTAGTTACACGGAGTTGGACTTATACAATTGTCCTTCCTCTTGAACTCTTCTGTCCTAATTTCCTTAGGCTGTTATGTGTGGTCTGTTGCCTTGGAATAATGATTAATCACCTTCTGAAGCTCCCTGATGTGTGGCTCAAAGCAAATAAGATACCATGTCACCAGAGTGGTGAATAGCTGGTCACAAGAAGGCAAACAATGGCCAGCAGTATTGGATATGACTACTTAATAATTTATAAATGATATTGTTTTCTTTTCTCTGAGAGAGGAACAGTGAGGTTACTTCAAGGCAATAGTATGGAGAATAACCATGGTGGGAGAAAGAGATGCAAATTCGGGACTGATGGGCAGGAAATGAGTTTAGCTTCAGTGACATCCGTTTTTGACAGCATCTGCATAGCATGTGCCTGGCACAAAGCCTACAGAAAAACCATTTTTAAATTACATTTCTTTGAAGAAAATAGGGAGAATTAGATTGCATTGGCAAAGGCAGACCTGCAATCTGTCTCAGAGGGCTTAAAGGGTGTATACTTATGGTTCGGACTGCATCTGGGTCTCAGTGGCCTGGTTTTATATTGATTATTAAGCGTTACTTTCTGTCTAAATGAAACTACTTATTAGAGCTGCATTGTTAAGTCTGTATATCTAGATTTAGGAAATATTCATTAAAAGAATCTGAGTTTTTTGTCCTCAAATCAATTAATGTTGTCCCTTACCACCACCAAGAACAAGCCATGCAAAGCTAATTGAGGTAGTGTTCACTCTTCTAGCACAGACAAATGGAGGTCTTTGGGGTCAAGAAAATGAAAATTATTCTCTCTTAAACTGATGATTATAACAAAAAGATAGACCAAGTCTCATTTTCAGTAGCTCTTCTTTGAGTGAATATAGTGATAAACAGGAAATATGAACCCAAAAACTTGGATAAAGAAAGGTCAAGCCTTCTACTAAAGAGATGCTTACAGACATTTATTACTATTAAAAGCAGTTGTTTATCAAAACAATTTTCAGTTACTATGCAAATTGATGTTTAAAATTCTTGCAAGGAACATGATATGCTAGTCAAAAGATCTCTCTAAGTAGCCCAAGAAGCCTGCTCTAAAATAGAGCCAGATGGTCAAGCCAAAAAATATTACTGTTAAATGCAAATGCCAAGATTGATCTATAGGATGATCAAAAGCTGAAGATCATAGTTATGTGAACTTTTCTTATATACGAAGTGAGAGAATTTAAAAAGATAAAATACAGAATACTGAGCACATGGAATAAGAAGTTGTACTCAATTACTTCAGAAGTATCTTTGTCTAAAATTGAGAAATATCTCATATATATACATATATATGTATATATATTTAACTTTTGATGTTTCTGAGACCATAAATATTCACCATAGTATTGTACAATTAGTACTGTCTTTCCTTTTTTAATTGTTCTAATGAAGAAACTTTGGCTATTTTTAGTAACTAATGGATGCATAATGTCAATATTGATTTACATTTTTGTAAGGGATTTGAGACTGTAGAACAGAAATGCTTCAAGGTAAATTTCCAAAACAGTAGCTCTCAATGCACTGAGATTCTCAAATATAAGTTCATGATGATCATAAGATATGTTGGGCTAAAAAAAGTGCCTATAGAGAACAAAGCAATGAAAGAATGTTGTTTCAAGATGATAACATTGACCAAGTGGTTTGGGACCAGTATTAGAAACAGACAGGTAGCATTATTTTAGTGCATGCAACGTACATTAGATCTTTGGGTTTTAAAATTAGAAGTTAATATTGACATACATTTCCTCTTGTGGATTTCCCCTCCCTTATTAGTATTTGGCAGAGATTTCCTAAACAAAATGAAAAATGGTCAAGTTTTTCATTAGTGTTGTCAGACTCTTGTTTTTTTTTTTTTCCTCATGAGTTTTCTTTATCCTACAAATGCATATTTTGGGGACTTTTAAAATCTAATTTCTCTCTTTTCACTCCATCCTTCCCCTCTCCCAAATCTCCCAAAAAATGTAAAAAGAAGCAGACTCATCTGAACATGACACACATGCCCACACTAGGTTGCCTGAACAATAAACTAGCTGGAATTTGAGGGAATCCATCTTTTTCCAGCAGGGATGATAATGTCCAAGCTAACTTTAAATGGGACTTGTGACTTCCTATCAAACCTCTCCTTCCCCCTATACACATACAGGGAAAGCTATAACATCTCTAGGCCCCAAATACTAATAGCTAGCATCCTAAATCCAAACTCCTGCTTCCAAATAGCTTTTTAATTTCATACAGTGGCATGGCTACCATCTCACACTTGCCCCATAAGAAGAGAGAATCAAGAGTGAGAGGCTCTTTAGTCATTGAAACCAAACTCAAACCAGGTCCAGAATTATGTTCGCAGTGAATGATGGACAGATTAGGGGACCATGATCATCTCTGGGGGCTCACCTTGACTTCGTGAATTTTCTTTTTTTCCAATTGATACTTCTTTCTTAACCTTATGCTATGTGACTTGTGAAATTTTTCCTAACCCATTGCATGACAGGTGATAATCCTGAAGAGAATCACCTGGTTCAGCAATCTTCTTATTTATTCTTTATTCACCCATAATTATGGCATCACAGTATTGTGTTTGAAGTCTCATTTCTAAGTGTGGAATGAAAGGTATTTTTTACATTTGAGAGATATTTTAGTACCAAGTAACATATGAGAGGAAAAGCATTCTAAACTTTTATTAGAAAAGAAACTTTCTGAGTTTTCTATACAGTATAAGCATTATTTAAACATTAAGAAATGGAAGAACAGACATAAGATAGAATAGGATTCCTGAAAGAAATGGTGTTACCAACTTTATGTAGCATGTGGACTAAAAAGCAAATGGCTTCTCTGTCTTCCCCTGCCCCCTGCTCTTTCTCAGACATATTAAGCAAATATTTGGTTATTTCTTCTTTTCTGGTTTCATTCATTGCCCATCTATCTTTTCTGGAATACATGCATCATGGGAAGAGTATCTTTGTTAGACTGGTTAACCAAGGTATATTCATTGCTCAGGGCAAAAGTGGTATACAGCAAGTGCACAATTAAAATCTTTTAAAAAAATTTTTTTTTTATTTAAGGGAAAAAAGACACAGAAAAGAAAGACAATAAGCAAAAGAGACAAACAACAAGAACAAATCCAGTACAATAGCATTATAGGTTTACAAAACAAGATGATAGGAATTTGACAATGGTTGTAATATTGCATATTGTTACCTTCAAAAGGGTTTTTTAGATTAGCAGATATAGACATATGAGTAATAACCGTTCTTTTCAATAACTAATACATTTCATAGTATAGTCATTTTAGCTATCTTATGCATACATATATACAAATTTATGTATTTTTCCTTTTCCCTTCCTTCTTTTCTCCTTTTGCCTATCCCAATTACTTTTCCTCCTTGAGCAGTTTCTTACCCTTACACAGTATTTATTGTAGATTTTGGGTCATATATACTTTTTCAGTTTCTTACACTAGGGAGATAATATGATATTTACACATGTGAGTTTGATTTCTTTCACTTATGAGTATGGTCTCAATTCATGTCCATCTACTTATAAAAGTTTCAATGCAATCATTCTTGATAGCTGAGTAGCACTCTATTGCATAAATATACCACATCTTTTTTTCCATTCCTTGATTGATGGGCACTTGGGTTGTTTCCAAGATCTGGCTACTACAAATTGTGTTGCTATAAACATGGGGGCACATATATCACTGTGATATGCTGTTTTCAATTCTTCGGGGAAAATGCCCAGAAGCGGGATAGCTGGGTCAAATGGAATCTCTAATCCTAGCTTCTTGAGGAATCTCCACACTGATTTCCACAGTGATTGCACCAGCCAACACTCCCACCAGCAGTGGAGAAGAGCCCCTCCACAGCCTCTCCAGCATTTGTTGTTGGTTGATTTCTTGATCTTGGCCATTCTTTCTGGAGTGAGATGGAATCTCAGTGTTGTTTTAATTTGCATTTCCCGAATGACCATTGATATTGAACATTTTTTCATATATTTATTTGCCATTTGTATTTCTTTCTCTGAGAAGTGTGTATTCATCTTAGATGCCTATTTTTGGATTGGGTCCTTGAATTTTAGGGACCTGATTTCTTTTATTTCTTTATATGTTTTAGATAAAAGTCCTTTGTCTGAGGGACAGTTGGCTAAGATACTTTCCCAATTCGTAGGTTTTCTTTTCACTCTGTTGGAGATTTCCTTTGACATGCAAAAACTTTTTAATAAGATGAGATCCCAGTTGTTGATCCTGGGATGTATTTCCCATGCAGTTTGATTTTTGTTCATGATATCTCTGCCTCCTCCTATCTCATCAAGATTTTTGCCTACTTTGTCTTCTAACAGATTTAGTGTCTCTGTTTTAATATTCAGATATTTGATCCATTTTAACTTTAGTTTAGTGCATGGTGATAGACATAGGTCTAGTTTTAGTTTATGGCATACATAAAGTCAGTTTTTCCAGCACCACTTATTAAAGAGGCTATCTTTATTCCCATGTACATGCTTGGCCCCTTTGTCAAAGATGAGGTGTGTTTGCAGTTGTGGCTGTATCTTCTAATCTATTCCATTGATCTTTAGGTCTGTTTTGATTCCAGTACCATGCTGATTCTATCACAGTAGCTTTGTAATATAGTTTCAAGTCAGGGATTGTGATGCCTCCTGCCTTACCTTTGTTGCCCAGAATTGCCTTTGCTGTTCTGGGTCTCTTCTGGTTCCAGATGAATTTTAGGGATGATTTCTCTAGCTCTGTGAGGTAGGCAAGTTGTATTTTCATTGGTATTGCATTAAATCTGTATAACCATTTTGGGAGAATGGCAATTTTCACAATGTTTGTTCTTCCTATCCATGAACAGGGAATATGTTTCCATTTTCTGAAATTGTCTTTGACTTCCTTTTTCAGAGTAATGTAATTTTCACTGTATGGATCTTTTACTTCCTTTGTTAGATTGATTCCTAAGTATTTCATTTTTTTGGATGTTATAGTGAAGGGTGTGGTTTCCCTTATTTCTCTCTCCTTGACTTTGTTGTTTGTGTACAAGAATACTATTGATTTTTGAGTGTTGACCTTGTATCCAGCAACATTACTGAATTTGGTTATTACTTCTAGAAGTCTTTCAATGGATTGTGAGGAGTCTTCTATGTAGAGTATCATATCATCTGCAAAAAATGATACTATAAATTCTTCCTTTTGTAACCTTATTCCTTTTCTTTCTCTTGTCTAATTGCTCTGGCTAATGATTCTAGAACTATATTGAATAGAAGTGGTGATAATGGACATCCTTTTCTTGTTCCTGATTTTAGGTTGAAAGTTTTCAGTTTTTCTCCATTTAGTAAGATGTTGGCTGTTGGTTTATGATATACTGCTTTATCAGGTTGAGGTAGAGACCATATATTCTGATTTTTTTAAAATTATGAATGAGTGTTGGATTTTGGCAAAAGCTTTTTCTGCATCTATTGAGATGATCATGTGATTCTTGCCCTTGGCTCTACTGATATGGTGTATTATATTTATTGATTTGCATATGTTGAACCATCCCTGCATTGCTGGGATGAATCCCACTGAATCATGGTGTATAATCTTCCTGATGACTTGCTGTATTCTATGTGCCAGTATTTTATTGAGGATTTTTGTATCTGTGCTCATTAGGAAGATTGGCTTATAATTTTCTGTTTTGTTTGAGTCTTTCTCTGCTTTTGATAGTAGGGTAATACTTGCTTCCAGAATGAGTTAGGGAGACTTGCTTCCCTTTTAATTTCATTGAAGAGTTTGAGGAGTGTTGGCATTAAGTCTTCCCTAAATTTCTTGTAGAATTCATCAGTGAATCCATCAGGACCTGGACTTTTCTTTGTTGGTAAGGGTCTAATTACATTTTCAATTTCATTAGCTGAAATTGAGTTATTCAGCAGTTTTACATCTTCTTGATTCAGCTTTGGTAATTCATGCATTTCTAGGAATCTGTCCATTTCTTCTGTGCTATCAAACCTATGGGAGTAAAAGTTTTTGAAGTAGGTATTGATGATCTTCTGTATTTCCACAGGGTCTGTAAAGATTTCACCCTTTTCATTTCTTATTACATGGATTTGAATTTTTTCTTTCCTCTTTTTGATAAGGTTGGCTAGGGGTTTATCAATTTTATTTATTTTTTCAAAGAATCAACTCTTCAATTCATTAATTCTTTGTATCGTTTTCTTAGCTTGAATTGCATTAATTTCTGTTCTGATCTTTATAATTTCCTCCCTTCTTTGGGCTTGACTTGCTCTTCTTCTAGAAGTTTGAGGTGCAGCATTAGTTTGCTTATGTGTGTTCTTTCCATTTTTCTGATGTGGGAGTTTAGTGCTATAAATTTCCCTCCGAGGACTGCTTTCATTGTATCCCACAGGTTCCAGTAATTTGTATTTGCACTTTTTTCAATTATAGATATAGTTTAATTTCTTCTGTAATTTCTTCTGTGATCCATTGATTATTTAGGAGAGTGTTATTTAATTTCCACGTGTTTATTGGGTTCTTGTGTTTTTTTTGTCATTCATTTCCAATTTTATTGCACTATTGTCAGATAATATGCATGGAATGATTTCAATTCTTTTGCATTTACTTAAGCATGTTCTGTGGGCTACTATATGATCTATTTTAGAGAATGACCCATGTGCAGCTGAAAAAAATGTGTATTCTGATGTTGTTGGGTGGAACACTTGGTACACATCTACTAGGTCCATTTGTTCGCAAGTTTGATTCAGTTCTGTTATTTCTTTGCCGATTTTTTGTTTGGTTGATCTGTCTCTTTGTGACAATGGAGTATTACAGGTCTCCCATTATAATTGCATTATTGTTTATTTGGCTTTTCATGTCTGTTAGGATTTGTTGTATATAGTTGGGTGCTCCCATATTTGGTGCATATATATTTATGATCACAATCTCTTCCTCTTGAAGCTTTCCCCTATCAAGTATGTAGTGACCTTCATTATCTTTTTTGATCATTCTTGATTTGAAGTTCACATTCAAAATAACTACACTTGCTTTTTTCTGGGTTCCTGTTGCATGGAGTATTGTTTTCCAGCCTTTGATTTTTAGTGTGTGAATTACCTTTTGAGTTAAATGTGTTTCTTGTACACAGCATATTGTGGGATTTTGTTTCTTAACCCACTCTGCCAGTCTGTTTCTTTTTTTGGTGAGTTGAGACCATTTACATTGATGGATATAGCTGATATGCACTGACTTATCAATGTCAAGTTATCTTTCTGCTGTTGGTTTTCTACTTTTTCTGTTTAGTTGTTTGCCCTGCTTAGAGGTGTCCTTCTATTGTGGTTCTTGGGATTGCAGTTATCTTTGTCTCTTTCTAGAGTGACTGTAAGTACTCTTTGTAGTGTTGGTTTGGTGGTCATCAATTTCTTCAGTTGTTCTTTGTCATGGAAGTATGTTATTTCTCCATCAATTTTTAAAGATACTTTTGCAGGATATATCAATCTGGTTTGGAAGTTACTTTCTTTCAGGATTTGAAATACTTCAAGCTCTTCTTGATTTGAAGGTTTGTGTTGAGAAGTCTGCCATAATTCTGATAGGCTTTCCTTCATAGATGATCTGTTTATTTTCTGTGACAGCTTTTAGCATTCTGTTCTTGTGCTGAATTTCTGATATCCTAATTATTATATGTCTGGGTGAAGATTTATTTTGGTTATGGTTAATTGGGTTCTGTATGCCTCATTTATGTGTATATCAGATTCTCTTCCCATGTTTTTAAATTTTTCTGCTATTATTTATGCAAATAGTCTTCTCAGGTCTTTTGTATTGACCCCTGCTTTTTCATTGACACCTGTCAATCTTATATTGTTTCTCTTGGCATCATCTTGCAGCTGTTGAATTGTTGTTTCCTGATTCCTTGTTATTTTTAAGAGATCTTTTCTTTCATGGTCATAAGCTTCCATGCTGTCTTCAAGATCTGAGAGTATTTTCAGCTTCATTCAAATGGTTTTGCCATGTTTCAATGGAGTTTTTAATTTCCTGAATATCCCTTTGAATCTGTTTCATGCATTCTAATTGTGTCTTATTTTGTTCATTCAAAGTTTCCATCATTTTCTTATATTCTTCTATTTTTAATCTTGATCTTCTTTAGATACACACAGCATTTCTTTCATGATGTTAGTCATTTCATTTTTTACCTGACAGTTTATTTCTGATCTGATTTCCTCTATATCTTTATGGTGTTGTTTCTTTACTTCAGTTGCTATCATTTCAGAAAGTTTAGTTGTGTGATTTCTAGTGTCTTCCATGTTAGTGTCTCTTGATTTTGTTCTCGTTAGGCTGGAAGACTGAGACTGCATCTTGCTCTTTCACTTTGTCATTTTCCTCTGGGACCTGTGTGACTGGCCAGGCAGACTCCCAATGGATTGCACTAGAACATTGTGCTGGGTAGAGCTTCAGTTCTCCAATATCCCCATGGCTACCCAGGGCACACCCCCAAACTATGGCACCAGGTCCTTTTGCTCTGTGGCCTGTGAGGCTGGCTATGTGTTCCCCTGATGTACTTTGTGGGTTTGCTCTGGGATGCTGGGCTGGGCAAAGCTTGTATCCTCCCTGCAGCTAGCTGGGGCACATCCCTGGAGCTTGTCACTGGGGACTAGTACCTGATTGTGTAGAGTTCAGAACCTTTGCAACTGAGGTGGGTAGCAGAGATGCACTCCTATGGTTTGGCACTGTGGCCTTGTACCTTGCTGGGTGGAGTTCAGAATCTCTGGGACCCACGTAGGTAGACAGAGTGCACCTCAGAGTGTGGCACCACTGGGACCTTGCATCTGGCTGTGAGGGGTTTAGAGCCTCTGGAGTGTGGGGCTAGCCAGAGTGCACCCCAGGCATATGGTGCTGGGGCCTTGCTCCTGGCTAGGCAGAGTTTGCAACTTCCAGGACCTGCCATGTGGCTGCACCCCTGAACTATGGAGCTGGGGCCTTGTGCTCTGGTGGAAAGAGCTCAAATTCTCCAAGACCCTTTGGCTATGGTGGTTGCTCCCTGATGAGCAGCTCTGGGGTTCTGGGCTGTGCTAGGCTCACTACCTCTGTGTCCTGTGATGCTGACCAGGTATTCCCCTGATGGATTGCACTGGGATGCTGGGCTGGGCAGAGCTTGGATCCCCTGTGCAACTAGTGGGGACTCACTCCCAGAGTGTGGTGCTGGGATCTTATGCCTGGTTGGGTAGAGTTCAGAATCTCTGGGACCCAGGCAGCTAGGCAGAACACACCCTGGAGTATGGCACCACGGGGACCTTGTGTCTGGCTGCAAGGAGTTCAGAGCCTCTGGAGTGTGGGGCTAGCCAGAGCATGGGGCTAGCCAGAGTACACCCCCTGTGTATGGTGCCGGGGACTTGCTCCTGGCTGGGTGGACATCGCAACCTCCAGGACCTCTAAAATCCTTTGAATAAGTAAATAAGCAAGGAATACAAGGACAGACCAGACACATGCAGTCACAGTTTTTGCAGATTTTATGTTCCATTAAGAGAGAGGGTAAAAAACATAATAATTCCACTGAAGTATGATCATTCTTATCAAAGAAAAAATAAATGCTATTAGATCTTGTTGAGCATCAGCAATGTATAGGACACTGTCCTATGTATGGAGTACTATTTGATAAACATACTAATGGTAAATATTATTTGGTGTAGTAAACATAAAGAGTCCCCTGAAGAACTGAAATTCTGCTAAGAAGGATAAATAAAAGTTAACTATGAAATGGAAAGTGTTTCAGACAGAGAAATGGCATGTATAAAGACTCAGAGGTAGAGAGCATCAGAGAGTTCAAGAAAGTGAAAAAGAGTCAGGAAAGTCAGAGAATAGAGAGTGAAAGGGAAATAGCAAGAAATAAAATAGGGACTGAGTCTCATAAAAATGAACTGGAACATTATTCTAAATGCAGGGAAGCTTTGGAGGGTTTTATAAGAGAAAAACAGGGTCTTTTATGTTTAGATTATCTATCTATGATAGAATGTTTTGGGAGGAAGGAAGTCTGGTAGAAAGATGTTCATGAGGAAGTAAAATAATTTAGATGAAGGTAAGAGGACTTAAATTAGTGTGGTGGCAGTGGTAATACAGTGGTTCTTCAAGCTTGCTGCTGATTAGAATTATCTGAAAAGTCTTAGAAAATCTTGATACTCAGGGCATACCTGATACAAAATAAGTTAGAACCTCTGGAGGTGGGACCCTCTTTTTTTTCTTTATTAAAAAGTTATAGTTGGGGCTGGGGATTTAGCTCAGTGGTATAAGCGCCTGCCTGGCAAGCATGAGTTCATGAGTTCAATCTCTGGTACCAAAAAAAAAAAAAAGTTATAGTTGATGTGTAATAATACACATTATACAATTTGAGATAATTGAAATGTATCTAATCAGGGTCATTTTGATAACAATTAGTCTAAAAATCAGAAGATAAATGTAAACCAAAGAAATATATATGGACAGTATTCATATGCGTGTAACAGTAGAGAAACTTGTGAGAGGGATAGTATTGTCCAGGAAGCATGTTCAGAGCAACACACTTAATCTTTAAACTGGGATTCCTGTTGGGAAACCAGAGGTTTGATAACTCAGCGGTCAAGCTGATATTTCAAAATTTGAAATTGAGGATTTTCCTATTTCTTTTAACCTTATAGTTTTATTAATTATCCATTTTTAAAAGTTTTACTGAACTTAAAGAATATTTAAATTTGTTACATCAAACAAATAGTGATGAGATGTTAAACAAGCTCAGACTAATTTTTCTTTTCAAAGTGTTGAGAGCTATCTTTATATAATTCATGAAGATGTATGGATTTTAAATTTTTAAATGTGAGCTTTCCTACATTTTTTTAGATTATGTGAATTCTGAGTTGGTGGCATGTAAGATAATTAATTCCTCCCTAATATGTTTATAGCAGAATGGATAATTATGTGGAAGTTTCCATTTTTATAAGAAAATTATAACATTGGAATTTATAACAGTTTAGAGTGTAGACTTCAAGTAACTTACCTGTATATTTTCTGTACTTTGAGAAAGAGTTCATAAATTTGCTTTAGCCATAGGCAAATAGCCATAAACTATGAGTTTACACTGGAGTATTAAATTCTCAGATGAGGCATGTAACAGCCACTGTTAGTGATGCAGAGAAATTATTTGTATACGAAAGAATTTTTAAAATATTTTCCAATTTTAAATCCTCTTTTTTCCCCTGTGTTATAATTCTCTTAGAACATCTTGAAGTTTTCAGTTGATTTTGGAGTTGGCTCAGGGGACTGGATAAAGGTGTGGTACTCAGGGTCTGAGTGAGGACAACCAAGAAGCAACTACCAATATTGTTGTTTGTTTTTGAAAGTAGTTGGGTCCTGTGGAACAGTCAGAAGAAAAACAGATTCTAGATAAAATTCTTACTTGGATAATCAAGAAAGAACAAGCCCTAAAGGGTAGAAAATTTAGAAGATTGAGCTTACTTTTTAAAATTTTTCAAAGTGATAATGACTTTGTAATTCATCTTAAATTATCTGGCAATGTATCTTTTTATAAATCAGTTGAGCAGAATATAAGTTTCTGTAAGCTGCTCATATTTTTTTTGCCTTTCAGTTGTGTGTCCTGTCTATGTTGGTGAATATAATACATGGTTTACTCAGGAAGACATGCTCGTCTTTGGAATGATCCATTCTTTGGTTATGTTGATGCACAAATTTTTTTGGGGGGAGTTTTAAATGGTTTATATTAGCTAACCACCAGTGGTTTTTTTTTTCCTTGGATTGTTGGAGGGATAAATTTTAAATCTTCTTCAGCCTGCTGTTATGAACGGAACACAAGCACTAGGGATAGGAGAATCTGAATTGAAATCTGACTCAATAATCTTAGGCAAATTAATTAAACTTGATTTAACTTTATCATCTAGCTATTTTCAATATTTGCATCTTTCTCAAACTAGTAAGCATCAAGATGATGCCTCAATGTAGGTAATTGGAGTTGCCTTTGCAAAATACATTTTCAAAGTTTGTGGCAAAAGTAAGATGATGGATAGATGTGATGAGTGTATACATATGTGCAAAGTCACCAAATTATAAACAATAATTATATGTAACTCATTGTATATCAGTTATATGTAATAAAGTAGCAGGGGAGTAACATGCTGAAGAAAGTTTTGAATAAGGAGGATATCAGAAAAGCTCATTCTGTGGAGATAGAAATCACTCTAAAAAAACTTTCAATATAAAACTTATCTGGTAACAAAAAATGGGCTTCTGGGAAGATAGCTGAATAGTAAGCCTGGCAGAGTAAACAGCCTCTCTGAGAGATACAGTTCAGAGGCTGGAATACAGCATCATGAGGAAGACAAGAAGGAAGGAAGCAGGTCCCCTGGACCCAGGAAGAATGTAAAGTGAGAATTGAAGCCCACAGAAAGAGTAAAAAGAAAAACTTAAATGAAGAAGAAGGCAATAGCTAGTGGGACCTTCACCCAGAGCTGGACCCACTGTGCAAGACAAGCTGTTGGAACCTGGGGACACATAATCAAGGTGACATGGTGACTGGTGACCCTAGAGGCCTCTGCAGAGAGAGGCAGCATTGAAGAGGAGCGGCAGTAGAGGTGAATGGCAGACATGGAGGGCTGCACTGGCTAGTGGTGAGTGCAGAGGACTCGGTCCTCTCACAGGAGAGAGCAATTGGCTGGGAACAATTTTGGAGTTGGATCGGTTAAGCCCAAAATCAGAACTGCTGCTGGCTTCCTGCAGCAGCGCCTAGCTGGGTACAGTCGAGTGGAAATTTCTTGGAGTAAGCCCCACCATCACATGCATTCTAGCTGCCATCACAGAGGTTCCCTGCGGGTACCCAGGTTGGTCTGGAGGCAGTGGCTGGCCATGCCTCTGCCCACACTTCCGGGGCAGTAGTGGACAATTCCCACTGGTGACCAGCCCAGTTCCACAGGCAGTGATCAGACCCACCCCTGTGCACATTCCAGTAACCATCAGAGAGCCAACACAGTCTGGAAAAAGCAGCCAACAGTCCTGCAGCAGCACATCCAATGGCCAACATCAGATACCTGTAGCCAGTAATGGCTAGAAGAACCAAACAGTCTTGCTTCAGAGAAATTGTAGCCAATGTGGGAAGTGCCTGGGACCCCAGTACTCACTTGTCCAGAAGAACCCAGGAATATGTTAAGACAAAGAAGCAAAAGGCAGTCTCTGGCCTCCAATCTAAGCAGAGCAAGTCCAGGAGATGCAAACACAGAAGAGATCAGGAGACACACACCTAAAGTTTTTGAAGCAATGGAAACTGAAGTAAAGAAACAACTTCATGAGGCTATAAAAGAAATTAGAACAGAAATACTAACTCAGGTAGAAGAAAAAGTGGAAAACATAATAAAAGAATTGCTAAGCATCTCTAAAGAAGACATAGATAAAAAATGGAGAATCATAGGAAAATGAGGGAAACCTTGAACGTAAAATATAAAAAAGATTTAGAATACATGAAACAAATTCAAAGACATATCCAGGAAATTAAAAACTCCATTGAAAGCTGGCAAAACCACTTGAAAGAAACTCAAGATAGACTTTCAAGTCTTGAAGACAGGTTTTCAGTTTGTGATTGTGAAAGGAAAGATCTCTTAAGAGTAACAAGGAAACTGGAAGTAATAATTCAACAGCTGCAAGACAACCCAAAGAAACATAACTTAAGAATAATAGGTGTGAGTGAAAAAGCAGGAGTCAACACAAAAGACATTAAAAGTCTATTTACAGAAATAATATCAGAAAACTTCCCAAGCATGGGAAAAGCAAGTGACATTCGATAAGTGAAGCATACAGAACTCCAGCTAGTCATAACCAAAATAAATCTACACCCAGACATATAATAATCAAGAACCCAGAAATTCAACACAAGAACAGAATATTGAAAGCTGTTAGAGAAAAGAAACATTACCTATGAAGGAAAACCCATCAGAATCACGACAGACTTCTCAACACAAGCCATCAAGTCAAGAAGAGCTTGGAGTGAAGTATTTCAAGTTCTGAAAGAAAACAACTTCCAACCCAGATTGATGTACCCTGCAAAACTATCTTTCAACATTAACAGAGAAACAAGATACTTCCATGACAAAGAACAACTGAAGAAATTCATGACCACCAAACCAACCATACAAAGAATACTGAAGGACATTCTAGAGAGAGATAAAAAAGACCACAGTTCCAGGAACAGAGGCAGAGGGGTATCACCAAGCAGGGCAGACAACTGAATGGAGAGGAAAAGTAGGCAGTGAATGGCAGGAAAATAGCATGGCAGAGATAAGGCAGTGCTTGTGGGCCATAACCATTAATGGAGATGGCCTCAATTCACCAATAAAAAGAAACACAGGTAGAGTGGTTCAGGACACAGGATCCATCAATATGCTTTATACAACAAACACATTTAACTCAAAAGGAAATTCATAGACTGAAAGTCAAAGGAGAGAGAACAATGCTCTATGTGACAGGGAACCAGAAAGAAGTGGGGGGAGCTTGCCCATTAGCTGCAGAGTAGACAAGGAAGACATGGCATATTTATGCAATGGAAGCCTACTCAGCTCTAAAGAAAGATAACCTTGAGGCTCTTGTAGGTAAATGGATACAACTTGAGATCATGCTCATGGATGAAAAGATTCAGAGTCACATGGGTGAACATCGTGTTGTCTCCCTAGTAAAAAAAAAACTAAAGGGATTTGAAATACACAATACATACTGTGAAAGAGAAAGGGGAGGAAGTCTCTAAAAAGGGAAGGCAGTAGCCATTGTTAATCTATTGTCATGATTTGAATCCCATATTGTTTTCATTTTTCTGTTTAGTTTGGTTTTATTCTGTTTTGCTTTGTCTAATTTTATTATATTTGATGGAATGGACAGCTGTTACAAAGATAACAAAATATATTATTGTAGCCATTATTGATATCCTATTACCTTGTTTTGAAGCCCTGTATTACTTCCATTGTTTTGTTTTGAGTAATTTTATTCTATTTTGATTTGATTGATTGTATTATGTCTGATCATATAGGCAACTACTTAGAAGATAACAAGAGGCATTATGGTAACCACTGTTGTTTTACTACTGTTTTGAAGTCCGGTATTACTTCCAATGTTTTGTTTTTATTACTTTTATTCTGTACTATTTTGTTTGATTTAATTATGCCTGATGGTACAGGCAGTTATTTTGAAGATAACAAGGGGCATTATAGTAGCCATTATTGATTTCCTTTTATCTTTTTTTGAAGTCATGTGCCATGTTCATTTTTTGTTTTGATTGACTCTGTTCTGTTTTATTTCATTTTTGTTTTATTCTCTTCAAAATAAAAAAAGCAAATGCAAAAAAGATCAATATATAAAAATTGATTGCTAATAAAGAATTTAAAGCTGAAATAAAAATAGCATAAAAATGACAAGAAACATGAAAAAAAAAACAAAAAATGAACACCACCTTTAAAGACTTCCTTTAAAAGTCTTTCAGGAAGATTAAAAAAGAAAAATTAATCTATATTTTAAAAAGTGTGTACTTTAATTGAAAATCTGACACCTCACTGCCCTTAGTAAAATTCAAAACTTTCCAAACAGCTGGCATATGATTGTGGATCCTTTGTGCCAATAGATGGTTTCATTTAGCAGTAATATGGCTGAATAATTTCTATAAAGTCTACAGTGCTGGTTTTGAAATGTTTGAAATATTTTTTAGGGGGACTCACTGCATGATAATCAGCTCTAAGAATGACATGACATTGTTAATAATTAAAGTATTTAAAATAGGACTTGGGCAAGGCTATTTACAGAGTTGCCTGACTGGTGTGAATCTGCACAGACCTATTTCTGGACTTTTGTTTGCAATTCACAGTAATTTACAGAGTAAATGGCTCAGGATTTGCAAAGGGAACAACAGCCTGTATGAATTTCAGGACACTAAATGGAATTTTTCCTCTTCGACATGGGAAAACTGGCATATGACGAATTGCTGATACACTGAATTTTTATGCTCTTGCATAAAATTCAATTTAATTTTGTTTAAATTTTAAATGAACTCATTGGCAATGTGTAAAAAATAAGGAGAAGAAATTTACTTAGCTTTAGGAACTACATTTAGGCTTTAGTAGATAATATTTAATATACAAGACAATGTATTTGAAATATTGAATTGATTTCTCTGAACATAATCTACCCACCAATAATATGGTAAAGATAGTGAAGAACAGGAAGACTTTAAATATGTACATACAATATAAAAAGATACACTAGTTGCATGCCTAGTATGATTTAGGCACTCTGTTGAACAGATTATATACAACATGTTACCTGCATTGAAGTTCTACTTCAATGTACCAGTCATTTTTGCCTTAAGCAAATCATTGGATGTCTCTGAATTTTTGTTTCCTTATATATATAGTAGAAACTTCTATAAGCATCTTGCTTTCTTACTCATTTATACATTCAGCAAATATTTATAATGTGTCTATTAAATATCTGTAGTTGTACTAGGTACCTTATTCAACTGTGAAAAAAAGCATCATCCTTGCCCAAACAGAGTTTTTTTTATTTCCTAAACATGATGCATATTGGAATGTGTGTGTACTTTTTCCTACACTTGTTAAAAAACAATAAAGGTCTTTTTGTTTGTTTGCTTGATTTTGTTTTTGTTTTTGTTTTGAGACAGGGTCTTGATTGTAGTTCAGGTTAACTTTGAACTCACTATATAGCCCAGGCTGACCTCAAATTTGTAGCAGTCATCCTGCCTCAGCCTCCTGAGTGCTGGGATTGCAGGCATGTACCACCATGCTAGACTAATAAAAATCCTTTTAAAAGGGCCGGGAGTTTGGCTCAGTGGCTTAAGCGCCTGCCCAAGCAGGCGCGAGGCTGTGAGTTCAATCCCCGGTGCCGCAAAAAAAAAAAAAAAAAAAAAAAAAAAAATCCTTTTAAAGGGATACATCTAACCATGTCATTGCTAGGATCAATTAAGATAATGACAAAATAAGTACTCAATAAGTGCTAAAAGGTTATGAACCTACTTTGATGGATACCAGGAAATGGCCTTAATAGTAAGTTGATAAATTCCTTATGGATAATAAATACTTTCAGGGTAATATTTTAGATTAAACTCATAAAGAATACATTTATAACTTCATTAATTTGAACTGCAAATCATTTCTGGAATAATTGAAATATGCTTAATATTGATCAAAATCTTCTGCTTAACAAAAGTATAATGTGGGGATGATGTTAACACAGTGGCCTTCCTTTTACAACATAGGCTTGACCTGCTTGACATGCTACAGGTACTATTTAATAGTAAGTAGGGGATACTGTTTCCTTCTAACCCTATATTCTTTAATGTTTATTTTCTAAGAACAAGTAACTTCTCTTACATAAATATATTATACTTACAAAATCAGGATATTCAACACTAATATGATAATATTATCTATCATAGGTCATACCCAAATTTTATTAGCTGTTCTGATAATGTCTTTAGAAGTTACTTTTTCCAAAGTAGGATCCCAGTTGAAAATCATGCCTCACATTTAGTCATTGTTTCTCTAATTTCTTTTAATCTGGTGTAAATTCCTCAAATTTACTATTTGTTCTTGTTAAGGACATTTTAAAAGAGTATAGGAAAATTATTTTGTACACTGGCCTTCAATTTGAGTTTGCCTGATCCTTTCCCATTAGCTCTCATTTTATGCCTCCCTAAGTAACCCCTCTTCCAGATCTCATCTTATTTACGAGTTTTAACAACTGATCTATGTTGATAGTTCTCTTGTCTTCCCTATTCTTAACCAAGGTATAACACGGCTTTTGCTTCTGGCTATATGATACAGCAGCTAACTTTTTTAAAAAAGAGAAAATCCAATATAAAACATTTATATATAATAGAGAAACATTATTTTAAATGCATAGTTGTGCTGAAAAGAAAGTACAAAAAGCCAGAGGAGACAAAAATACAGTGAGTACTGGAAAATAAGATGGGAAACTAAGGCTGAACCTGAAGCTCTGATCACCTGAAAGGCCAGATTTGGGACTTCTCAACCAAGATTCTTCAATAATTTCTCAGATAGGTGCATGGCAAAAGAAAAAGGGAAATGGAAAATTTATCCACAAAACAAGATTACAAAGAGATGTTTGTAGTGATAAAGTAACTTAAGCTCTAGATATAAAAACTAAACAAATCAAATACCTTTTATATGAAGACCTTGAGACCATCAGATTGTTACTTGTAGATTTCAGGTTCAGGTTTAGAGAAGTCACATACCTAAAGAAGTCATGAATCAAAGTAAGAAATCAAAATAGTTCTGAGTTTGTCCAACAGAAGAAAATTGAAACCTTTTCTGAAAAGTTATATACTCCAATCCTTATAAGATACCCTTAGATCAAATAGGTTAGAAAATTCATGGGGGGCTGGACTTTTGGGAAGATGGTGGAGTAGTAAGAAGCAGAGAAAACAGCCTCTCTGAGAGACACTGTCTAGACGTGGAAATATACCATCTTGAGGAAGACAAAAAGGAGGGAAGTGGGTTCCTTACACTGAGGAGGAGTCGGAAGTCTGAATTGAAGCCCACTGAGAGTGAAAAGAAAAACTTCAACAAAGAAGAAGGCAGTAGCTGGTGGTGCCTTTGCCTGGGGCCAGATTCACTATATGAGGGGAGCTGTTGGAGCCAGGGGGCACATGGTTGTGGTGTCAGTGATGGCTGGTAAACCCAGGGGCCTCTGCGGAGTGATTTGTTGGTGGAGGAGAGTGGTGGGCACAGAGGACTGTGCTGGCTGGTGGTGAGTGCAGAGGACTTGGTCCTCCCATGGGAGAGAGTGATTTGCTGGGAGCCATTTTGGAGTTGGGCTGGATAAGCCAGGAGCTAAAACTGTTGCCGGCTTCCTCCAGCAGCTGCTCGCTGAGTGTAGACGTGTGGCAATTGCTTGGATTGTGGTGAGGACAATGATTCTGTTCTTGGGACAGGCCTGCTAGGGTTGTCTACTACTCTGTTGTAGAGCAGTTGCTGGCTTGCAGGGATACAGTGTCATGATTTGAATCACTGTCTCCACAGGCTGTCTACTAGTGAATTCAGAGAGAATCCTGGAAGTGGATTCTATTTTTTTCTATTGTTTGTTTTGTTTCATCTGTTTTTTATTTTTCTCTCTTTATTATTTATTTTTAGTGTGAGCGTGGTTTCTGGCCTTCTTCTGGGTGTGGTTTTGTTCTGTTCTACTTTTTGTTTCTTTTGATTTTCTTTTCCCTCAGCCTTCTGCAATGGTTTCCCTAAGTTGGTGGGACCCATTTTGTCCTCCAAACTACATACTTTCTCTTTTCCCACTTCTCTGCCTTCTCTTAAATCCATTTTGGGTCCTGACCCTTGAGGACAGAATTGACATATTATGGACTTATATATTGAATATGATCATTTTGCATTCTGTTGTATGGGCACAAATTCAGTTTATATGGTTGAGGGTTCCAAATCAGGGGTTGGCTCAATGTATTGTTTTGTTGGCTGTGTTTGGTGCTGTGGGTGCCACTACACACAGAATTAACGTGATTGTTCTGGATAGCTGTTGGCCCTGATGGTCCAGGACTGAAATTGATAGGGGGTCACTGAGAGTGTTGAGGCACAGTGCCAAAGAACCAAGGACTGGGCTAGGTGACCAATTTCTTCTCATTTCCAAAAAACTAAGGAGGTGGGACCTTCCAATAGACTAGGAGCCCAGGAACCAGCTACACCTGGAAGATACCTCAGAGAAGTGATCATCACCTGGATATCTTTAATACCACCAATAAAGCAACCCACCATAGGCAACTAACAAGTATCACTCTAGGAATTAAACTAAAAAAGAAAAGAAATGAGAAGACACTTAAACAAGATACAACCTCAGACACCCAGTTCACCAAAGGCAAACCCAGGGGACGATGAGACTCGAAAATCCAAAAGCCCCCTACTACGTCTCTCTGAAGTGGTAGCAAAGCAATTGAATGAGGCTCTGGAAAAATAAAATCAGAAATAATCTCTCAAATAACCACAGAGATTACTAAAATATACACCATGCTTAGTGATGTTAGAGCAGACACAGACAAAAAGATAAACGAGCTTAAGCAAATTATGGAAGCACAACATAGGAAAAAAATGGATTCCATAAAGCAGATTCAAGCAGATATTCAGGAGAATAAAAACTCCATTGAAAGTATTCAAAGCAGATTAGGCCAAAGTGAGGACAAGATCTCAGATATTGAAGACAGGTTTGCAGTTAGTGACCAGGAAAAGAAAGATTTCTCAAAACTAGCAAGGGAACATGAGAAATCAGTCCAGCAGCTGCTTGATGAGACAAAGAAGAATGACTTAAGATTAATTGGAGTCAATGAACAAGCAGGAGGTACCACAAATGATATTAAAAACATGTTCACAGACATCATGACAGAAAACATTCCTGGAAGTGAAAAAGAATTTGACATACAAGTAAGTGAGGCATATAGAGCTCCAATTAGCAATGATCAAAAAAATGTATTTCTAGGCATATCATAGTCAAGATTACAGAAATTCAACATAGATATAAAATTTTAAAAGCTGTTAGGGAAAAGAAAAAAATCACCTATAAAGGAAGCCCATCAGAATCACAGCTGACTTCTCAGCACAAACTCTCAAGTCAAGGAGAGCTTCGAGCAAAGTACTCAAAGTTCTAAAGGAAAACAACTTTCAACCCAGATTGATATATCCCACAAAACTATCTTTCAAAATGGAGAAACAAAATGCTTCCATGACAAAGAACATCTGTGGAAATTCATGACCACTAAACCAGCACTCCAAAATGTTCTAAAGGACATTTTAGAAAGAGATAATAGGGGCTACAACTCCATGAACCCCAACAGAAGGAATCCACCAGGAAAGGCAAACAATTATAGGAAAGGGAAAAAGGAAAAAAAAGGGGGGAGCCAATAACAGGAAAACAATAAGGATAAGTCAATACATATTAAATGATAAGGATAAGTCAATGCATACGTTTTAATCATCAATTTTAATGGTCTCAATTCACCAGTCAAAAGACACAGACTGGAAGAATGCATCAAGAAGCAAGATCCAACAGTATGCTGTATACAACAAACACATTTAATTCAAAAAGAAACCTATATACTGAAAGTCAAAGGATGGAAAGCAGTACTCTATGCAAAAGGAATTCAGAAAAAAGCAGGGGTTGCTATTCTATTTGCAGATAAAGTCAATTTCAAGCCATGACTGATTAAGAGAGACAAAGAAGGTCACTATATCTTGGTAAAGTGAACAATTCAAGAAGAAGAGATAACAATCATAAATATATATATGCAACAAATATTAGTGCACCCAGTTATATAAAACAATTATTAATGGACATGAAAAATCAAATAAACCTTAATACAATTTTATTGGGAGACCTCAATACCCTGCTGTCACAAAAAGACCGATTAACTAGACAGAAAAATCAATAATGAAGCAACAGAATGAAATCAAACTTTTGAGCAAATGGACTTAGTAGATGTTTATAGAGTCTTCTACCCTACGACATTAGAATACACATTCTTCTCAGCTGCACATGGGACATTCTCCAAAATAGACCATAGGTTGGTTCATAGAACATGCTTAAGTAAATGTAAAACAATTGAAATTATGCTTTGCATACTACCAGACCACAGTGCAATGAAATTGGGAATCTGTGCCAAAGGAAACCACAAGAACTTCATAAACACATTGAAATTAAATAGCACTCTACTGAACAATCAATGGGTCACAGATGAAATCAAAGAAGAAATTAGACAGTTTTTACAGTTGAATGACAATGACAATACAACATACTGGAACTTGTGGGACACAATGAAAACAGTCTTAAGAGGGAAATTTATAGCAGCAATTACCCATAACAAGAAAACAGAGCAAGCTCATATAAACAGCTTAATGTTGAACCTCAAACTTCTAGAAAAAGAAGAGCAGGCTAAACCAAAAACTCATTCAAGGGAGGAAATTATAAGAATCAGAGCAGAAATTAACACACTGGAGACTAAAAATACAATACAAAGAATCAATGAATCGAGGAGTTGGTTCTTTGAAAGATTAAATAAAGTTGACAAACCCTTGGCCAACCATATCAAAAAAGGAAAGAAAGGATTCAAATCCATGCAATTAGGAATGAAAAGGGTGAATCACAACAGATCCTGTAGAAATCCAGAAAATTATTTGTGCCTATTTGAAAACTTGTATTCTAATAAGATGGAAAACACAGAAGAAATGGACAGATTCCTAGATACATATGAATTACCAAAGCTGAATCAAGATATAAAAATCCTAAACAACCCAAGATCAATAAATGAAATTAAAGATGTAATTAAAAACTTAGCAGCAAATAAAAGCCCAGGTCCTGATGGATTCACTGCTGAATTCTACAAGAAATTCAGTGAGGACCTAACACCACTACTACTCTGATTCCAAAACCAGAGAAGGACCCAACTAAGAAAGAGAATTGCAGGCCAATCTCCTTAATGAACATTGATGGAAAAATCCTCAATAAGATACTGGCAAACAGACTGCAGCACATCGTCAAAAAGGTTATACACCATGATCAAGTGGGATTCATCCCAGGGATGCAGAGATGGTTCATCATATGTAAATCCATAAATGTAATTCATCATATAAATAGAGCCAAAGGTAAAAATCATATGATTATGTCATTAGATGCAGAAATAACCTTTGACAAAATCCAGCACCTATTCATGATAAAAACTCTACAGAAAATTGGAATGATGTTCTCTATTTCAATCTGATAAAAGCCGTATGTGACAAACCATCAGCCAACATCATACTAAATGGACAAAAACTGAAAGCTGTCACTCTAAAATCAGAAACAAGACAAGGATGTCCACCATCTCCACTCTTATTCAACATAGTCCTGGAAACTTTAGCCAGAGCAATTAGACAAGAGGAAGAAATAAAACAAAGATAGGAAAGGAAGAAGTTAAACTGGCATTATTTGCAGATGACATGATACTCTACCTAGAAGATCCCAAAAATTCCACCAAAAGACTTCTAGATTTAATAAACAGATTTAGCAACATAACTGGTTGCAAAGTCAACACTCAAAAATCAACAGCATCCTTGTGCACGAATAACAATCTTACTGAGAGAGAAATTAGGGAAACAATACCTTTTACAATAGCATCTAAAAAAAATGAAATACTTAGGAATCAATTTAACGAAAGATGTAAAAGACCTCCATACTTAAAAGCATAGTACTCTGAAAAAGGATATTGAAGAGGATATTAGAAAATGGAGAGATATCTCGTGCTCTTGAGTAGGAAGAATCAATATAGTGAAAATGGCCATAGTTCCAAAACTGTTATACAGATTCAGTGCAACCCCAATCAAAATTCCAATAGCATACCTCACAGAATTAGAGAAAACAATCCTAAAATTCATCTGGAACCAGAAGTGACCTAGAATAGCGAAGGAGATCCTGGGCACCAAGACAAGACAGGGGGCATCACAATTCCTGACCTGGAATTATACTATAAAGCTGATAAAAACAGTGTGGTACTGGCAGAAAAACAGACCTGAAGATCAATGGAATAGAATAGAATATGCAGAAACAACTGCAGACACACTAAGCTACCTTATCTTTGACAAAGGTGCCAAACACAATCTTTGGAAGAAAGATAGCCTCTTTAATAAATGGCATTGGAAAAACTGGCTTTTCATATGCTGAAGATTAAACGTGGGCCCACATCTTTCACTATGTACTAAGTTAAAATCTAAATGGATTAAAGATCTCAACATTAAAACAGAAAAATTAAATCTGCTGGAGATAGAATAGGCAAAACTCTTGAAGACATTGGTGTAGGCAAAGACTTTATGAATAAAAGTCAGATTGCACAGGAACTATTGCAAAAAATCAACAAATGGGATCTCATCCTATTGAAAAGCTTTTGCACAGCAAGAGAAACCACCAACAAAGTGAAGAGAAAACCCACAATGTGGGAGAAAATGTTTTCCAGCTGTCCCTCACATAAAGGATTACTATTGAGAATGAATAAAGAACTTAAAAAAAATCAGTCCTCCAAGATTTAAAGACCCAATCCAAAAATTTGCATCTGAGATGCACACATACTTTTCAAATGAAGAAGTAAAAACAGCAAATAAATACGTGAAAAAATGTTCAAGAGCACTGGTCATTTGAGAGACGCAAATGAAAAGTACACTGAGACTCCACCTCACCCCAGAAAGAATGGCTCGTATTATGAAGTCAACCAATAACAAGTGCTGGAGGGGTTGTGGGGAAAAATGAACCCTTCTCCACTGTTGGTGGGAACGCAGGCTGGTGCAACCACTGTGGATGTCAGTGTGGATACTCCTCAAAAAGCTAGGATTGGAGGTCCCATTTGACCCAGCTATTCCCCTTCTGGGTATCTTCCCAAAAGAATTAAAAACATCATACCACAACAATATTTGTGCACCTATGTTTGTAGCTGCACAGTTCATAATAGCCAGATCTTGGAAACAGCCTAAATCCCCCTTGACTGAGGAATGGACAAAAACGATGTGGTATTTCTATATAGTGGAATACTACTCAGCTATAAAGAATGATAAACTAGACATTTTCACTCTTAAAAGGATACACCGTGAAAATATACTTCTCAGTGAACTAAATAACTCACACATATGTAAGCATCACATTTTTGCACTCATGTGACAAAGAAAATCTATGTATGTATATAAAAAGTTAGTCAAGATAGTTAAAGAAAAAGGATGTTAAATGAAAAATAGTTTCCCTAGGGTCATTTTCAGATTTCACTTTTAAAGTGAAATGTTCTTTTGAAAATAATATAGCAGTCATAGCAAATATAAAGACAATCATATAGCTGGTTTCTCTTGATTCATTGAGGGGAAAGCTTTGTGCTAATAATTTTCTGGACAACGTTTCATGTCTATATCTTATACTCTAAACAACTACTGTGAATATAACAATATGCAATGTATCGATTATTGTTACTCTCCTATTGGCCTGTTGTGAAATTCTGTTTTACTTTAATCTCTTACTTTTTTCTGTTTAAAATAAAAAAATAAAGAATAAAATAAAAGATAATTCATGGGGTAAAATCTATAAATAAGTATAAGCAAAATTAGATCCTCCAAAATTTCAAATGCTAGATGTATTTGTTATATACTACAAGATATTGTAAATGATTAAAGATTAAGTAAATAGAAGTATAGCATGGTCCTATATAAAACATTTTCAAATTTAAAAAATGACATTGTTCCTCTAAGAATGAAAATATAGTTACTGAAGCAAAAAACAACCTCAATAGATAATTTAAACAGGAGAAAAAAATTCAGTTGAATACATAGTGAAAAATTATTCAGATTTCAGCACAGAAACGTAGATATGGAAAACATAAAATAGATTAGAAGACATGGTGAGTAGAATGAGATTAACATATTTCTCAGCAATAACAATGGTTTATATTGAATGCTGAGAAAATAACTTTCAATCTGGAACTATAACATATGATGTGTTATTATTCAAGAGAAATGATGAAGTAATCTTTGCAGACAAAAACAGGGTTTAACAACAAAAACAAAATTCATTGAAAGAACTTCTAGGTGCATGTAGTGGGGTAAATTTATGATCCCAGCTACTTTGGGCCCTGAGGCAGGAGATTTACAAGTTTGAAATCAGCCTGAGCAATTTAATGAAACTGTGCCTCAAAACAAAAACAACAAAAATATCAACAAACAGACAAAAAATAGTACACAGAAAAATACACTGAGGATGTAGCTCAGTGGAGGAGCACCTGAGTTAATTTCATTCAATCCTTAGTACTGTTAAAAAAATTTGTTAAGAAAATTATTTAAGAAGAAGAAAATTCATCCCAAAGAATTAAATGTTAAAAATGCCAAAATGGTGGGCAAATATGGGAATATATATGCATATGCTTAAAAAAATCATCGAATAATGATAGCCTTAATTTGAACACATCCTAAATTGTCTATAATTTGAGCACACATATTTATTTCTATAGCCACCCCACTGAAACAAATTGAAAGGAATTTTTATGGGCTGAATAAATAAGGACAACACAAAGGAAAAAGAAAGCAATTCTGGAAGAAGGAAATCATAAGAATAACAACTGACTCATTTGTCCGAGAAAGCTCAATCTTAAGCCTACAGTGATTTGGCTTTTTATTGGAGAATCCTGAACTGAAAGTGAGTTACCTGTGAAAGCAGATAAAATATGTAGAGTACAAAATAAGAGGATTATTGAACATCTACTGAAGAAGCTATTAAATTCTCACACCCTCTACCTCCTACCACTTAGTCAGGTATCTTTCTCCCCAAATGTAGACCAGACTCAATGTATCACTTAGGGTTCATTTGAGGAACAGATTTAGTATAATATATACAATAAATAGATTAATATATAAAAGATTTACAAGGTAGCCTTATAATGGCCACCTGCAGAGTCAGGGGTAAAAAAGTGCCATCTGCAAAAAGGCAGTCTGTGTGCTGGAGATCTAGAGGATTCAATCAAAATCAAAATAGGCTTGGAACTCACTGTAGAGGCCAATGCAAGTTTGTATCAGGAAACTGAAGAATCTGAACCTAAATCCTAGAGGCAGATGTTCAAAGAAAATGGTGAAGACTGGAATTCTTCCAAAGGGCCAAAAAGGATACTTCCTTCTTCTTTCCATTTTTATTTCACTTTCTACCAGCTTATTGGTTGGTGCCACTAACACTTAGGGTGGGTCTTCCCTGTTTAGTAAGTCAAACATCCAGATACATTCAGAACTGTGTTAAACAAATCCACTAGGCATTTCTTATTCAAGTTGATACTATAGTTAACTATCACATTTGGGTTTATTTAGGAGTAAGTGAAATAGCGAGGTTCCTGACTAAAAAAAAGGTATTGTATAAAAATTAGAGGATTAAACCTGGCGTAGTGGTGCACGCCTTTAATCCCAGCACTCAGAAGGCTGAGGTAGGAGAAGCATTGTGAGTTCGAGGCTGGCTTGGGCTACATAGTGCTACCCTACCTCAAAAAACTAGGGCTGGGAGTTTGGTTCAGTGGCTTTAGTGCCTGTCTGGCAGGCATTAAGTTGTGAGTTAGATCCCCAGTGCAAAAAAAAAAAAAAAAAAAAAAAAGGATGATTAGGCCTAAATTTACATACAAAATATTAAGACCTTCAGTTTTCTTATGTTGCTCCTCACTCAGAAGCCTAGTATTTAGCCTTATTGCCTCTAGAGTACCAGAAGTTTTTCCTCTGGGTAATCTGACCAGGCTGAGAGAAAAATCAGTAATATAATAATACATGGGATTATTTAAGAAAATGGTTCAGTCATATTATTTTAGAATGAGTATAAGTATATTCACAAGTTATTTATAGAATAATGGATAAATCTGAGGTTGAATTTGTGGTAAGAAACAACAGCAGCATTACCAGCACAACCAATAACCAGAAAATACCAGTTAGTAACTTCAGGGAAAACAAAAACTTTTACAAGAAAGAAAAGTGTGATGATGGCATGCTATCTGGCTTGCTGTAATCATATTAATGAAGTGCTGACTATTGTACAACATCCTGTCTTTCATAGTGGAAGGATGACGGATAATGTCTCAAAAAATGATGAGGTAACAGTAAAATTACATTATTTAGAATTATTGCAGTAAGACCAAAAGAAGGATCTAACAATATTTGAGGTGGTCCTCTTTGGGGTTCAAAAATAGTGGTGAAAAGTGGAACCTATTTTTTGGAGCTTATCTATTTTTCTCAAGAAGTTTTATGGGTTTGTTGAATTCTGTAAACCATCTATCTGTGTAATATTGATACGTGAAAACAAATTGAAATTCAGTGATACAAAACCAAGTAATGTCTAAATTGGTGATTAGAACAAGATAAAACTAAAATGCTAGGGGAAATAACATGCAAGGGAAGAGGAATTGAGAGCTGGGGGCACAGCTCGTAGTGGCATGCTTAGCATGCATGAGGCCCTGGATTCTATCCCCCAAAACAGAGAAGAAGGAGGAGGAGGAGGAGGAGGAGAAGGGGAAGGGGAAGGGGAAGGGGAAGGGGCAGAAGAAGAAGGGGCAGAATAAGAAGAAGAAGGGGCAGAATAAGAAGAAGAAGGGGCAGAATAAGAAGAAGAAGAAGAAGAAGAAGAAGAAGAAGAAGAAGAAGAAGAAGAAGAAGAAGAAGAAGAAGAAGAAGAAGAA
>RJWM01006930.1:0-11261 GCA_004363535.1 Dasyprocta punctata | reverse complement strand
GGACATAAAGATGTATAACTTTTAAGTCAGAGAAAGAAGGTCAAACGTACATAATGCATATCATAACATTAAAATAGTTATAGGCATAAATATCAATAAAATACATTAAGATATAGATAAGCACTGTTATCACAAAACAAGAAATCTACTTCAAGGTTTAATATTTCAGTTATTCTCTAATTTTATGTTAGTTACTGACTTCTAAATTTTCTTTTTTATGTGAGACAGAGGCAGACTGAATGGATCATTACAATAATTTTTGATAATCCCAATAACAGCAACTAGTTGAATTATTCATCATAACTTGTTTCAAAAGAATAAAATACTTTCTGCTAAGTTTGGGTAATATGAATAATAGTAAACATGTTGTTAATTAAACCACAGGCTGTCTAGACCCTATTGAGACTGGCTTACATTTGGATAAAAAGTATATGTCAGATGAGATGACCCCTGTATTTGCAACCTCTGCTGGAAAGAAATCAAAGATTTTTGTTGTTGTTTATCACTAGATGCTGTTGTACAAAGAATCCTCTTGAATGGTGGAGTTATTTCCAGGACAGTGAATCAATTCACTTATTTTAGTTCTAAGTCAAATTTCATAGTAATAAAGAGATGCATTGGAAGGAGATGCTCTATGTATTGTAAATACAAAATTCAAGTCAGGCATAGTGGCTCATGACTGCAATCCTAGCTATGTGAGAGACTGTGGCAGGAAGATGAAAAGTTTAAGGCCAGCATGGGCAACACAGCGAAACTTGGTCTCAAAACAAAATAAAAAGGGTGAGAGGTGTAGCTCAAGAGTAGAGCACTTGCCTGCCACATACAAACCTCCAGGTTCAATCTCCACTACTGCCAAAGAAAAAAATCATCACAATTAGTGTATTATTTGATATGACCTACTAGCAAGATAGGAAACTGCTTTGGAGCTTTTCTTCTCTTTTCTCTCCTTTTAAAAATTGAAAGCAGAAACTAAAACAGTGGGTCTAGGAGTACAAAACAAATTTGTAACTGCATCTGCATTATATGCCCAAGCTGAAGTGAACACAATCTCAGAATTTAAAATTTGAAAGTAGCCTAAAATATTAAACCAAATTAACTACTTTGTTAGAAATGGACCATGTTGAATTTATTACTATTGTACTGTTTTTCATGGAAAATTCTGTCGTGTTACTCTTTGGTTGTCATACTTGGCTTGGATCTCTTCACATAAGAATAATTTCTCCAGTTTTCCTTAGAGCAATAGTTCTCATCCTTGGTTGTGCTTTGAAACTACTTGAGATGCTTTAGAAAATACTGATGCTTGAGCTCCGCTGCCACAAATTCTAATGTAATTAATCTACAAAGAAATAGGGACTTCACCCCTCAAGTGATTCTAACATGTGGGCAAGTGTGAGAAACAATAGATTGGATTGTCTAATTTAGGTTTCTTATAGTTTCCAAACCTGTAGGTATCTAACGGCTTTCTCAAATGAAAGAAAGCCATTTCCCTGATTCAGATTAATAATTTTGCATGAAGGATCTTTATTTCTTCCATTAAAGTTAGTGCAGCCTTTAACTTTAATACCTCTCTCTCTTTCTTTTCTCTCTCTCTCTCTCCCATTTCTCTCCCTCCTTGTTACTTGCACCCACTCTACTTTCCCTACCATTTAAATATTTACCATGGTCCCAGGCAGCACAAAGAGTGGACACCCAGCCCCACTTCCCTCTTCGTGACTCATCCTAAATGCTGTTTCCCGAATGAGGCTCTGGTTTTTGTTTCAGACTTTGTGCAGGGGCATCCACAGCCCTGCACAACAATGCCTGTTCTAGCTCAACTCCCCCTCCGTCCCGCCCAACCTCCTACTCTCTATTCAAAATCAAGCCAAAAGAAAAACAAGGCATTTGTCCCCAACAGTTTGCAAACTAGTCATGCTTTTCCAATATAGGCAGGGCTAACATTCAACAATTCAAAAATCACAGAACTAGTTCCTGGGGCATTCATGAAATAAGCTTGTGGCCTCTGAGAACATTTGAAATCTGTGATACATAGACTAAGGATTGGAAAAAGTTTTCACAGTACTTACAAAGGAAGGTTTGCCAGATTTCAAAATCTCTAGGCTATAAAAATAGGCCCTTTATAGCTGTTTTCTAAGTGTTCCCTCCAAACACTTCCATAGGAGAACAGTACAGCTGTGTTTTGGACACAGTTGTATATTTACTGGTTCGCTACAGCAGAAAGGAATATAGTGAGGGTGTGAGACAAAAAACTAGAGCTGGATATGCTCGCTGGGCTGTGAACAGAAACAAATACGACGACAGGTAAATTCCAGAGGTTTAGGGAGGTCCATGATACCCACACGGGCCACGAAAATGGAAGGGCTTGACAGATTTCTGAGGTATAGCAAAGAGGAACCCGGCACCAACTTCTGAAATCCAAGCAGGAGAGCAGTAATAATTTGGCCAACCTCTAGGCAGATAGTAAGACCCTTACTCTGCTCCTTGGGAATGGGGTGAAGTATGAATTGGTGGCAGTAGATAGAAAAATATGTTACATTCCTCAGCCTCCAGGGAGCTGGACAGGACGCCCTTACATATAATTATTTTAACTTTTTTTTTTTAATCTCAGCTTAGCTATATGTACTTGAAAAGTCAGTTAACCTGTTGAGCCTTAGCTTTTTCATTTTGAAATGGGTGAAATAATACTTGTGCTATAGGCTGAATTTTGTGTATCCCCCACAATTCATAGGTTGAAATCTAATCTACAATGTTATATTATATAAAGAGGGAGACTGTACCTGTTAGGGTTCCCTAAAGCAGAGGTCCTCAAACCTCAGGCTATACACCACAAATGCAGATTAACATTAGCAGAGAGGTCTGACTGCAAAAAGACCAGGACAAATCAATTGCTTGTAGATGCATATCAAAGCCCTATCAGTGTTAAGTAACAAGCTGAATGTGGTGGCAGGCTTTTTAATGGCAAATGAGTTGATGTACTTCAATTGTATAACTGCATCTAGTGGCAAGCTTTAAGTCAGAAACTGATACTTAGTTTAGTCTGTGAATATCCTGTCCATTATTTTATTTACCACTTCCATCCGTGCCTCTTCCTTGAACTGTGCACTTGTCTCAGTCACAGTTTTGGTAAGCCCATAAACTAATCTTCACTGAAATGATGAAAAAACAAATGTCACTAGAGAGATACTTTGAAAAGTGGGAAAGTCTCAATAACGGAAGTGTGAAAGACTCTAAGATGCCAACAAAAAGAAAGCTGCATTTAATAGAAAATACCAGGAGTTCAGCTTAATTTACAGGTTCATTTCAATAGGTGGTTCACATTCTCTAAGCCTACTTTATATAATATGTTGTCACCGGCTATTCTTTGAAGACACAAAACCTTCAAAACTGCTTTGCCACATGGAAACCAAGCACCCAGCATTAAAAGGGAAGACCTTGGAATTTTTCAAAAGAGAAAAAGTGAATGCAGAAAACATCAGATATTAGTGAAGGCCCACTATATGATCAAATGTGTCTGTAATGAGAGAATATTCTTAATGGCTACCCACATTGCTAAAGTTAAGAAGCTCTTTACCACTGTTGAAGAGTTGATCGATCTTGCATGTTGCTAAGGATATTTGTAGTGAACGTTTAGGAGAGGCTGCAATTCAAAAGTTGACACATGTTCGTCTTTCAACTAGCAACATAACTGGATGAATTGGTGAAATAGTAGAGGATATTAAAGCACAAATGTTAGAGAGGCCTAAGTCACTGGTACAGCATCCAAGTTGATTAATCTGCGGATGTAGACAGAAGGCGACAATGCTTACCTTTGTATGATATGTTTTTCAAAAGAAGAACATGCCATATGCACTTCTATTCCTAACCAACACTACAGCTGTAGAACTATTCAAGTTTTTTGAATGACTACAAATGAAGAAAATTGAATTGGCCATTTTGTGGTGGTATATGCACTGATGGAGTGCCTGCCATGACTGGCAGGATTTCTGGCTTTATTACTTAGGTCAAAGAGTTGTCTCTGAAATAAGTTTGTGCACTGTGTCATCTGTAAAGAAACGCTGGATAGACAAACAAAAAGTCACCGAACTTAAAGTTTTGCAAGATGTGATCAAAATTATCAACCATATTAAAAGTATATGCCCTTAACCCCAGTCTGTTTGTACTATACTGTGAAATGGACACAAAGCATATATGTTTTCTCTTGTAAACAGAAGTGAAATGGCTTTCCAAAGGTAGAACACTGGCTAAAGCTTTTGAGTTATGGGAGACACAGCAGTGATTTCTTTTAGAAAATAGTCATCCCTGGCAGCACATGTCAGTGACCCAGAAAGGGTCTCAAAAGTTGCTTACTTGTGTTACATGTTTTATCTGCTCAAAGAACTCAATCTGTCCCTTCAGCAGAGAACAACAACTGTGTTCAAGTTTGCACATAAAGTGGATACATTGAAAATCAAACAGGAATTATAGGATTAATGAGTAAGCATTTCAATATTTTTTAAAAGTCATAATTCCTTTACTCAAACTAATCATTAAGATTTTGGTATATGTTTTAGCATTTGTTTTCATTGCTAATTCATATTATGCTCTTTTTATTTCAAAAAAGCACTATTATGAAAGGTGTAGTTTCCGTAATTTATCTCAGTAAGTTTGTTCTTTGTGTAAAGGAATGTTACTGATTTTTGAATGTTGAACTTGTATCCAGTTATGCAACTGAATTTGGTTATTAAATCTAGAAGTTTTTTGGTGGAGTTCTTGGAGCCTTCTATGTGGAGTATCATGTCAACTGCAAATAAGGGTAATTTAACTTCCTCCTTTCCTATCTTTATTCCTTTTTTTTTTTTTTCTTCTGTAAGTGCTCTGTCTAGTGCTTCCGGAACTATATTGAATAGGAGTAGTGATAGTGGACATTCTTGTCTTTTTCTTGATTTTAGAGTGAAAGCTTTCAGTTTTTGTCCATTTAGTATGATGTTGGCTGATGGCTTTTATCAGATTGAGATAAAGACCATCTATTTTAATTTTATGTAAGATTTTTATCATGAATGGTTGCTGGACTTTGTTAAATGATTTTTCTGCATCTATTGAGATGATCATATGAATTTTATCCTTGGCTCTGTTAATGTGGTATGTTACAGTTAATGATTTACATGAGTTGAACTATTCCTGCATCCCCAGAATGAATCCTACTTGGTCACAGTGTATAATCTTCTTGATGATTTGCTGCATTCTGTTTTCCAGTATCTTATCGAGAATTTTTGCATCTATGTTCATAATGGAGATTGGCCTTCAGTTCTCTTTGTTGATTGGGTCCTTCTTTGGTTTTGGTATCAAGGCCATGTTTGCTTCCAGGAATGGATTTGAAAGTATTGCTTTCCTTTCAATGTCACTAAAGATTTTGAGAAACAGCAGCATTAGGTCTTCTCTAAATTTCTTGAGAATTCAGCAGTAAATCTTTCAGGGCCAGTTGTTTGCACTGATAGTTGGTGCATATATCTTTACGAGATATAGTGATCTTCTTTGTCACTCTTAATAAGTCTTTGCTTAAAATCCACTTTGCAAATAGAATAGCTACCCCTGCTTTTTTCTGAGGTCCTATTGCATGAAGCATTGTTTTCTATCCTTTGACTTTCAGTCTATAAATTTCTTTTTTAATTAAATGTGTTTCTTGTATGCAGCATCGTGCTGGATCTTGCTTCTTGATCCATTTTGTCAGTCTATTTCCTTTGATTGGAGAATTGTGACCATTAACATTGATGGTTATAACAGATATATATTGACTTGTCCTTGTCATATTATTTTTCTGTTGTTGGCCTCCTTTTGTTCCCTTCTGTTTAAGTGCTTTCTTTGCTTGGTGGATTTATTCTATTAGGGTTCATTGAGTTTTAGTCCTTTTTGTCTCTTTTTAGAATGTCCTTCAGAACATTTCCAAGTGCTTGTTTGGTGGTCTGGAATTTCCTTAGGTGTTCTTTGTCATAGTAGTATATTATTTCTCCATCAATTTTGAAAGATAGTTTTGCAAGGTGCATCAATCTGGGTTGGAGGTTGTTTTCATTAGAACTTGAAATACATGACTGCAAGTTTTCCTGGACTTGAAGGTTTGTGTTGAGAAGTCTGTTGTGATTTTCATGGGCTTCCCTTTATTGGTGATTTGTTTCATTTCTCTAGCACCTTTTAATATTCTGTTCTTTCACTGAATTCCTGGAACCTTGACTGTTATATGCCTTAGTGTAGATTTTTTTTATCATGGCTAGTTGGAGTTCTATAAGCCTCACTTATCTGTATACTAAATCATTTTTCCCTAAAAATTTATTTTTCCCTGCTCGTTTTTTTTGCCATGACTTCTATGAACAGGTTTTTTTTATGGTTTGCACTATCTCATTTTTTCATTGACTCTGTTCAATCTTATGTTATTCTTCTTTGGATCATCTAGCAGCTGCTGGATTGATTTCTCATGGCCCCTTGTTATTTTTAAGAAAACTTTCTTTACATGATCACTAACCACTATCCTGTCTCCTATATCTGAGCTTCTGTTTTCACATTGGCTCATTCTGCTCCATATACTTTGAATGGAATTTTTAATCTCCTGTGTATCTGTTTCAATCTGTTTCATTTATTCCATTTCTCTCCTATGTTGGGCTCATGGTTTCCATCATTTTCTGAAGCTCTTCTATTTTTTAAAAATCTGTGTCTGCTCTGGGGTCACTGAGCATGTCTTTCATTATGATCATCATCTATGTAATTATCTGATAAATTATTTCTGATTTGATATTTTTCTAAAGTCTTGTTCATTTGCTTTATTACTTCTGCTATTACCATTTCAGAGAGTTCAGGTGGGTGGCTTTAAGATTGTTATACCTCTTTGACCCTGGGCTTGCCCTTCGTGAAATACAAGTCTGGGGTTGTATCTTGTTTAAGTGTCTTATCATTTTCTTTTTTTCTGTTTAATATCTGAGTCAATGCTTGTAAAGTGCTTATGGCATGTAGCTTTATTACCAGTATTTAGAACTCTTAGGGAATGATCACTTCTTGGAGGTGTCTTCAGGGTGTAGCTGGCTTTTGTTTTTTGAGTCTATTGCAAAATCCTGCCTCTTCAATTTATTGGGGATGATAAGTTGCTGCCTCCTTGGCCCATCCCCTGGTACTTTGGCATTGGCCTATCATGTTTTTTATGACCCTTAGGCAACCTCAGTATTGATATACAAAGAAGAATGATTGGTTAGATCAATAATGTCACCCTGGCTAAAATAGTATTATCAGCAATAACAATAACATCAAACAGCTTAGAACATGACAAACTAAGATAACTATTAATTTGCCACCTTTAAACGTATGAACTGTATTTATGATTATATAACAAAATCTAAAGCCAAAAAATTGCATGAAGTAAATAAATCTTCAATATGGTAATTTTACCCATAGAGTAAAATAGAGAAATAGAAGAAGCATAAGAGATTAGAAGCAAGGCTGGATAACAAAGGAATATCATGCAAACTATGGGAAACTGATGAAAAACACAGAAGGGAGAGAGATAAGGAAGAAATAAACACAAGAACAGAACAGCAATAAGAATAGCTAGAAATCCTGTTCTCATATAAAAAGAACAAACAATGAAGAAAAAGCAAAAGAAAAGAAAAGAGAGAAAGAAAAAGAGATAAATATGCCCATTTCTAGGAGTGTCTGTGCTGTCACTGGTAGAAAACATAGGCTGAGCCCAGATCCTTGTTGACTAATCCGAGCAAGCCAGCTCTAGCTTACAGAAAAGTACTGGATAGTCCTGGTGAACCTTTAGTTCCACTGAGGGTCAGCCTGGTTTCTGACAGTGAGACTAGACCCAGACCATTCACCCTGAAGTAGTCTGTGTGCCTCCAGTCAGGTTGAATTTGGCTCGTTGCAGGCTTAAACTCGGCTTATTGACCCTGACGTTGGGTGCTGCTAGATAGAGCCTACAATTGCTCTGAGTTCTGAGCTTAGTTGGCCACTCTTCAAAATGGCTCCCAGTTAATCACTCTCTCCTGCAGGAAGTCTGAAGCTGAATAACTCAACAGTCGCTGCAGTTTGCTTTATTTGCTGCTCTATTCTACTGATGCGTTTCTCCATGGAGGCCTGTAGGTTTGCCAGTAGTCACCTCCCACAAAGTGGGTCCAGGCTCAGGAAGAAAGCACTGCCTGTCATCTCCTTATTCTTCACTGAACTTTCTCTCTTCATTCTCCCAATGGACTTCAATTCTCACTTCACATCCTTCCTGGGTCCTGGAGATTCACTTCCCTCCTTCTTCTCTTCTTCATATTGCTGTGTTCCAGTGTCTGGACACCAAATCTTGGAGAGGCTTTTTTTCTGCTAGCAGCTCACCGCTCTGCCATCTTCCCAGAAGTTTGGAATTTTTAAAATGGTTCAAACATTAATAGACATTTTGAAAGAGACTGAGCTAGGGCCTTCTTTCTCACAGCTTATACATGATTACCTATCTCAGCTTTCAAAAGAGTTTGAGCTTTACTTGCCAACCACAATAGATCATGGTACTGAGAAGGACTGGATCTAAGATCCATTTGTGAGTAAACCAGAAGAGGATCAACTACTTGAGAATCCAAATTTTGATGGCCTTAAAAGTATATTTGAGACAAATTCAAATTTCCATGTGTTCTGGATTAAAGCCAAGGTAGAATAGAATTGAGAATGCCACAAAAGCACTGAAATGCCTGCTCCATTTTCAAAATTCTAGTTTTGTGGAGCAGGATTTTCTTCAGTGACAGCAACCAAAATGAGATTATGGAGTACAATGGACATAAGTAACATACTTCTGGTGTCACTGTCTCCCTTCACCCCAAGGTGATAAAATCTAGTTACATGAAAATAAGCTCAAGCCTCCCACTGTTTCTGTATTATTTAGAGATGTTTAGTTATTTTATTATATGTTACAATAAAATACTATAAATAAAATCTACAATAAATATAATGCACTTGAGTCATCCTGAAATGATCCCCTATCCCCACTGCCATCTATGGAAAATTTTTCTTCTGCTAGAACAATCCTGTTACTAAAAAGTTTGGGGACCTGTGATCTAGAGGATAACTAGACAATCCACCAGAGAGTAGCACTTAACTGACCAAAAGTTAACTGTATGCATATAAGAGAGCCAATTAACACCAGAAATGCCTATATAAACAGCCTGTGTTGCAAACTCTTTTTTGAGATTAAATTAAAAAAATTGTTGTTTAATCCATTAAGGTGGATTTTATGCCTTAAAAGCTAACAAATATAATGCCTAATGCAGAGCAAAAGTCTAGTGATGGTAGTGACTGCTATTGGTGATATTAACTTAATGGTAGGTATGAGGTGTGGATTCAGATGAGACCCACAGATACATATTGTCTGGTTTAAGCAATAGCACCTATATAATGTTTTTATTTTTAAAAATTGCTAAGAATATCTTAAATTGGGAAACCTTACATAAACTCAGCTATCCAAGTTTCCTTACCCAGGAAACAATTGCAAGATGTGAGTAGTTGCTGTCCCTTGAAATGGGGCATATGTTCCCCAGATGCCCCAGTTTTCACTACTACCTCCAGATTCTAAGATGCAATTATTCACTCAGCAAGCACTGACTTACTTTGTCATATATACGAGGGACTGTTGTATGGCTTAAGAATATAGCGACAAGCCTCCTACTTTCCCATGAATTTTGCGAGTGTATGACAGCTGTGAACTGAAAGGGCTTGCAGTGAGGCTTAGAAATAAGTCATAGCTCTGCACAAATTTTCACTTTGCTATTACAAGACAAAAATAAGAACAATTTGTTCATTATTTATAAAAGCAAGACAGCTTAGAGAAAAGAAAGTAAAAATCATTTGTAGAACCATAGATGGCTTGTTAAGAAGAGTATCCTGGCCTCGCTTAAGGTTACAGCAGTATTTCTTAACTGTGGCCGTTGGTTTTCAGGTGAGATTATTCCTTGTGTTAGGGAGGGGGCTGGTTTGTTCATTGTAGGATATTTAGCAGTATTTATGGTCTCCAGCCACTTGATGCCAATAGCTTTTCCCAGCAAGATAACTAAGAGTATTTCTAGGCATTGCCAAATGTTGTTTAAGGAACAAAATTGTCCCTGATTGTGAACCACAGACATAGAATGAGAGTAATATGATAGGCAAAAATGGACAGAAAAGAGGTTTATAATCATCATCTGCACTGACTGGGATAAAGCTAGCAGTCATAATAACTGAACCTTCAAAATGTAATATCATGCAAATTATTTCTTGTTCACAGAAAGTCCAATCTGGGGCTTCCTAGTCAGAAGACAGCCGGTGTTGTTTGCAAAGTTGCCATGTTCATTAGCACTAAGCAGAGAAATGAGGGAAGAACACAAAGGACAGCACTTTGGGAGTTTTTATGGGCAAGGCAAGAGGGTGTGTATATCAATACCATTCACACTCCATTGTGTGAATCTCAGTTAAAATGGTCATGGAAGGCTAGAAAAAATTAATTCTACTTAGCTTCTCTGGAAGAAGCGTAAAGAGATTTGATGAACAGCTCTCAATTCTCTACATCATTCTTAAACTTAAATGTAAAGTTCCTCACAGAGGATGTTTCTATAGAAATTGTAAATAGAAACCAACAAACCTTGAGCCTTTCATTACATTCTTCATGGGAGGAGTGTTCAGGGACAAACAACTTTAGAGAAAATTAATATTATTGACTGTCAGACTGCATATAAAAGCCATTCCATAAGGTGAAGTTCCAAAAGTATCTTCTTATTGAAACCTTTCCTAACCTGTCTTCTCACACTCTTCACACTTGGGAAAAAATTATTCACTCTTAAATATAATAGCAATCACTTATTGAATTCCTACTATGTGTCAGACATTCTACTAAATACTTTACAAAGGCCATCTCTCAGGCCTCTTTACACCTCTAGAGGCCTCATCCTCATTGCCTCATTACACCTCAGGCCTCATTACACCTCTAGAGGTACATCCTCATTGAACAATCATATTTAGAGAGGTTAAATGATATAACAAATACATGCAGCTTGTTGGTGACATGGAAGGGATTCAAAATTATTTCGTTCTCACTTTATGTTTTTTTTTTTTATTTAAGAGAAAATAGATACAGAAGCTAGAAATAAAAGTCAAAAAAGACAGACAAACAACAACAACAGATCTGATATGATAACATTGTAGGTTTACACACTGAGGTGGTTGAAGTTTGGCAGTAGTTACAATATTGCATATCATTACCTTCCTAGGGGTTGGGGATATTGACAGATATAGACATG
>RJWM01006929.1:0-81320 GCA_004363535.1 Dasyprocta punctata | reverse complement strand
GATTCTACCATGTGTTGGCAGGGTAAAGAATTATCATTTGTGTATCATATACTATATGTCAAGTACTACCCAACTTTTCTTTACCTTGATGACCCTGTTTTGGGCTCTGTCCCAGTAATGGGGATAATAGGATTAATTGTTAGAAACCTGGGTCACCCTAGAAAACCTGGGCCATATGGCATGTACCTGCAGCCTCCTCATTTTCTCCTCACAGAGCCTGGAAGTCTGTTTGATGTTGGTCTCTAGTGAGAAGCAGTGTGACGCTTCCCTCTCTGCAGCCGGATGGATGTCTGTCTGGGAAAGGCGGCAGAGGGTGGGCTAGGTGCATGGGGACCCCTCACCAAAGGCTTTGATCTTCCTCAGCTCCTCCTGGGATGCCTCACCTTTTGATGTTGGGAATCAGTTAATTACTAGTTGAAATTGGTTTGAGGGACTAGGAAACAGTTTGAAGGCTGTGTTCTCAAAGAGTTTGAAGGCCTGTGCTTTGATCTTAGGAACTTTGGGGCAACTTTCTAGAACATATTAGAAAAATGAGAAAGGCTCAGCCTGCATTGCTCCCTTCCACCATAGCCACACTGACTTGGGTCATCTGGCTCTATCGTGGCACTGTTCTGATTTAATAGCCCTAGCAGTCTCACAGGTAGTGGAATGTTAACTTTTAGGACCAAATTGTTAAACATCTTTCATACCAGAAAGAACACGGAGCATATGCAACTTGATAATTGTTTCCTTAGATCTTAAGTTGCAACAGCCAGCCCTCTTAATAACTCCTGTTTACCACTACTATGAATACCTCTTGCAACCTTACGTTGATTTGTGACACAGAATGTGAAATTAATGGAGTTGGAGTCAAACTTCCTGCCCCTTCCTTTGTTGATACAAGTTGACATTCCCCAAGCTGACCTAAAAGGTTGAAAAATTCTCGGGGGTTTGATGGGCAGGTGGTGCTGGAAAACTCAGCTCTCATTTCTCTTCCAAAATAAGGCAACACACCCTGGCACCTTGCCTAGTAATGCAATTCTCCTAATGAATATGTTTCCCTCCACTGAGGCCCTTGCATTGTGACCATGCCATAGGACTGACAAAGAGATAATTTTCATTGCTCAGGAAAAAAAAAAAGCAGGAAGAAATCTTCTGAGAATGTGTTTTGTTCTTATGTCGCAGCCCGTTATGGTATTTTCATTTTAATTGCATGTGAAAGACATTTAAAATGGTGGTAGAACATGAACATTCCCTGGCAAAACACAGTCAGAAGCCATATAGATGTGTTTTAGAGGAGCCTGTTAGTAACTCAGGCTGTCACGGTGTACCTTCAGGGTACTAACAGTGTATTAAGTATCTAAGTAAATGTAATCTATTTGAGCCTCTTGTATATGAATCCCTTGTCCTTCTATAAGTAGTAGATTTGTATCAGAGTATCTCAGGCAAGAAAGCACTGCTCCATATTTCAAAGATAAAATATGCATTCTTATGCATGTACATTTTCTAGTTTTTCAAATGGAATTTGAACAATATAGATAAAACACACGTACATAGAAGCTCTATAATTAGTTACTGAAAGGAATGGTGGGTAGGTTGTCATATTTTGTGTTGTTTCAATTTTCACTGATCCCACGTTTTTGGGAGTTGGCCCATCTTTCAGTTCTTGGGCTTCCTAAAATCTTAAGTAAAAATGTCAGTTCCCAAGCCCAGAAAAATGAAGCCAGAGGGTCTTTTTCCATAAAAGAAATCATATTCCCTCAGTCTCAATGCCTATAATTTTCTGAAAGAAGCAGGTTTCCTAACTGAAAGAATTTCCACATTGCTTTGACTTTCCCTGCTGTGGTCCTTTCCACATTTAGCAGACTTTGTTCTATATGCATAATTGAGAATTAATTTTCTAATTAGCTTCTTCACATTTATGAAGTTGTTTGATGGTGTGTCTGTTCTTATAACACGGCCTAAAGGCTAAAGGAGAGGTAATAATTCTTTCCTGGCTTTGCCCCTAATTCAACTAAGGTTCCTGGGAAATATATTTAACTTTTATGAGATCCAGATAATAGATCTTTAATGCTGATCTACCTTTGAAAGGTTGTTAGGAGAGTGCTCACTAAGGCTTTGAGACTCATTATGATGCACTTGATTTTATTTGCAATTGTTGCTCTAGCAAAATGAAGCCATTTCTTTTGCGATATAAAGGGTGTTTAGAAAAATAAAAGCAACAGCAACTACAGAAAGTAAAACCAGATGATGCATGTAGGCAACACAACATTGATAGAGAGGCAGACGTTACCTTGACGAGTAAGAAGCTCATATGTTTACTATGAATATGCAAATAGAATGGATTAAGCGTGGGATGTACCCCTCTTCAGTGAACCCTCTGTGACTGCCATGATAGTTCCGTAAGTAGAGAAATCAGGTTTATGATTCCACCACTGATTTATAGAAGCAAGTAATATAAATGAAGCCATCTACAGTTATTTTAACTGTAGTGAAAAAGTCCCAAGGTAAAGTTATCAGATTTAGAAGTAAAAATTAAATCCTTGCATCACAATTTTCACATGTAGTTTGTCATGTTAGTTATTATTGTGAGTACAAAGCAGCCTGTTAGCAAGGACCAGAAGCAAAAAAAAAAAAAAAAAAAAAAAAAAAAAAAAAAAAAAAAAAAAAAAAAAAAAAAAAAAAAAAAAAAAAAAAAAAAAAAAAAAAAAAAAAAAAAAAAAAAAAACCCAAGATGAGTGTTCTGCAGCAACCTTCAGATAAGAACCACTTCTCATACTAGTTCCTGTTGTGCAATAATTTCCTTCTTTGAATTTTGACACATATATCAAGACTGGGCAAAGATTGTAAGGACATAGTATAAAGCTGTATATTGCATGAACAATGGTCGATGATACTCAACATCAGAGGGAAAAAATGTTTGTTCCTCACCTGTTTCAATCCTTATCATCAAAATTAACTTTTAGGTTGCTGTGGCCACCAATTTGTAATCTCTACCATGTGTTCCAGGTTTACAGCTGTAATACATAGCTCTTAAGATCGCATTAGACATCAACACAGAAAAAGACCCATGGTACAATGGAAAATTCTCTGCCCCATGTGACTCAGCAGACTTAGCAGATTTGTATTGCTCTCCAACTGTAAGTGCCTGTGTGAATTTGGATGAACTCCCTAATCACTCTATTCCAATGTAGGTCAAAGAAGTTCTTTCTGTTTTGAGCACATATAACTTGTAAGTTTTTGTCTGCCATGTGCATTACTCAATGAAGTTTGGTCAATCCAGTTCAAGTGCTGGCCCACAAAAAGTGAGTGGTTAAAACTGCAAGATATTCTGGTTCTCATCATTGCCCCTTTCTTCCAGCTACTTTATTATCTCAGTCTCAATTTCTACAACAATAATATGGACTAAAATCCCTTGTTAGTAATCCCTTTGCTCTTTCTTTCTCCTCCTCCTTTTGCTTCTTAATCATAGGGTTTTGTTTTGTCTGAGATGAAGAGGACCTTGATAAGCAAGACCAGGCTGAGAGTGTGGAGTCATGGATTATGGATCCATCTCTAGGACTGAAAATTATTTGTCCACAAAACTACTCTCTATAGCATCCAAAGTCATCTCTCAAAAATGTAAATTAAGTCATGAGTCTTTTGTTTAAAAATGATCAATCATTTCTCACTGTACTGTATTTAGAAAAAAATCCAAACACTGTCATATTTACCAGTAATTCTTGGCTTTAGATTTCTTCCTTCTTTTCTCTCCCTCTTCAACATTATCCTCCTCTATTGATTCTCCCTTCTCTTTCCTTTCTGCATTGATGAGGAGAAATCTTTACATCAAACGTGTGTTTAATCTATACTTGCGTTTCTAGCAGGTAGTGGAATATATTTTCCTTGAATTACTGATCAGCATGTTCAAGATGGAATTCATCATATTCTTCCCCAAACAATCAAGCAGCTGTGACTACCATCTTCGATTCATGGCCCCCTTATTGTTACAGGTAACCATAGTCATCGTCCCATTCCTTTTGACTCCTCTCTACCCCTCTCTCACTTTTATTACTCATTACTTTTTCTATTTCCTCTTTCACTTTATACTTCTCTTATCTTCCCTCTGTCATGGTTAACTCTCATACCAGGTCCTGAAATAGTAAAACCATCTCCCAGTGAGTCATTCACCTTCTTTCACATTCTATTTTTTTCCTGGTTGTAGCACTGCTTGATAAATTTTTCAGATTATATCTCTGATTGTCTGATATCTAAACCTCCAAACATTTACTAGCTAAACAATAAAATCTGATCTCTTCATCTAGATTTTCAAAGTCATATACAGCATCACCCTGAGTGTCTTTGTAGGCTAACTTCCTTTCATACATTATACTATAGGTTCATCCCTTTCTGCTTTTAATAAATAATGGTTGAGATCCAATAATATGCAAGATATGAGATTGGTACATTGAATAATACAAACATGACATTTTGTCCAATGAAAGAGAGATTAAACAGACAGGTAGAAAAAGAGAATATGACAAAAATAGAACAATAAGTAACTACATATTTACGCAAAATTTAATATATATTTCACTTCACCTTCATTGGATAGCTTATTAATTCTGAGTATTGCCTAATTTTTTATACCTATTCTTTACTGTTCCTTATCCCCTAATTATCCTATTCCCTGATAGTATCTGACCTGTACTTAAAGTCTTACTTGTTGAACCTTTATTTTTGCCTCTCTAGTGTCTTCTTCCAGCTCTTTCAAGCCTTCTCCAAAGTAGTTTGAATAGGAATGTGCGCATCATCCAGCTGTAGCTCATGAGACCTAGGCTAAGATGATAAGTGCACTACATTTCTCTAACTATGGGGGTAGTTTTAGGGTGGCATATTACTTTAGTTATCAAACAGCTGTTCTAACAGCTTTTAAAGAAATCAGTGGAAAAAGCATTGCTTTTAAAACTTGACCCTAAGAGAAAGGGAGGTCTAGAGTTACCAGAGCTATCACGTCTTTTGGAGAACAGAGTAGACCTAGGAAGAGTTAGAAAAAAACCTGATTCTTGAGATCTCTCCTTTCCCTGGCAAGACAACACACTGCTGGAATTTTTAATCTTACAGATCAATGGTTTCCCACTGTGCTTAAGTTATATTAGTTGTATTTTCTGATAATAAAAAATCTGGTCAGTCAATTTCAAATACTACTGAAAACTGAGGAGCATTTATCTGAAATGCTTTGGACCCGAAGTATTGCAAATTGCAGAATTTTTCGTGTTTTGGAATAGTTTCAAATAGATAAATATTAAGACACAAGATACCACAGGAGGTGTCTCAGTAATGGCACTCAAGTCTAAACATGAAGCTCATTTATGTTTAATTTCATACAATGTTTTCAATGCACCTGCGTTTTGACAGTGACGTATCTCAAGAGTTCAGATATGATACTTTTCATTAGTAGCATTGTGTTAACAGTACTCAAAAAGTTTCAGATTTTAGAACAGTTTAGGTTTTGGATTTTCATGTTAAGGATGTTCAACCTCTGTTTTTCATGAAACCTTTGCTGAAACTATGTATTCACTGCAGTTTCTCTCTACCATTATCCATCTTGCATCTTGGCTATAATACATATGCTATATGCACCAGACTTATTTTATAGTGTTTTGTGAGCTTCTTTTATGCTCTCCCAAACTTGAGTATTCCTCTTTAAGGCCCTTGATTAGTGTAGCAGAGAGGATCTAGACTACAGTAAGGCATGTGAGGTGACCTCTACATTTAAGGAAGTGCTCACTTTCCGGTGCCAACTCTGCATTTGCACCATCTGGGGAGTAAGTGTTTCCTTAAATTTTGCTCCCACTATTTCTCACTCCCACTTACTGCAGTCTTGTCTGCCCTAGTAGCAGAGAAAGTACCTAGAAAATTTCTGTAAATTTAAGAGAATTCCACCTTTTGCACATGAGTGAAAAATATTCAGCATTGTATTTTCATTAGTTTATGAGTCTATATTTTGTTTACCTTGACTATCTTCATTTAGAAGTTATCATCAACATACAATGAATGTATAAAGTATTTGTTAATGACATTACTCTAAAAATCTCTAAATCTTATTTCCCAACAAATAGACAAAATAATAACCCTGTATGTTCTTCAGCTTTGGTCACTGTGATCAAATATCTCACATAAACAGTTTAAAGGAGAAATGATTTATTTTGGCTTATGGTTTCAGAGGTTTGTCAACGGTCTGCTGACTCCAAAGAAGAGTGTAGTATGAGAAAGTTATTCATGTCATTGTAGCCAAGAATCAGAATGCAGAAAGAGAGCCAGAGAAAAGGGGATAGAGGCAAGATACTCTGTTCAAAGACATGTTCCTAGTGACCTATTTCTTCCAACTAGACCCGACCTCATAAACGCCCATTTGGCTAATAAACTCATCAATGGATTAACCTATTGATGAGGCTAGTGCCCTCATTATCCAGCCACACCTCTGGGCCCCACCTCTGAGCATTGCAGAACTGGAGATCAAGCCTGAGTACACGAGTCTTTAAGAGACACTTTGTAAAAACAATCATAATAGCATTAAGGTGCACATCTAGAAATAACAGGAAATGGAGTAAATGACTCAGTTTTCACTCATTTACTTATATATGCATAGTTCATTTTCTGTTGTGAAACCTGAATTATACAACTCATTATCTAGGTCAATTTAAGAAGCCATGTTATGGGCACAGATGTGCTACTTTTGCGTCAGAATTCTCAGTGGCAAAGTTATTTCCAAGCTGGCACCCATTATTAATAAAAGTGTTGAATAAATTAATTATGAAAACAATTAAAGCAATGCAGCAACCTATCGGATCAGTTTACTGAACTATAAACACTCTATCTTGGTTTCATATGCAATTTTGTTTGTCATTTAAACATTATGGGAGATCAAGTTATTTTGTGAATGTACCAGTATTGGCTCACTGGTTGTAAGGAAAACAAACTTTCTAAGTTAAAAAAAAATGGTTTTGAAGAGAATATCAAAATCAAACAAAAGAACAGATTTTTTTGAAAAGCGTTGGAACAGGCTCGAAGCAAGACAGCTCCAAAGAATGTGTTCCCAAGAATGCATATAAAGTCTCTTGATGGCACAGATAGGATCAGTTTACACCAATCATCTTTGCTTGCATGATTCCACTCATTTTTTAATTTGCATTGCTCTACTCAGGATTAATTTGCAGAACAGTAAGTTCATTTCTGATTGTGATCATAAGTCAGCCTCTTTACAGAAAGTAAGTACAGCATCTTGATTAAAAGTCCTACCAACACTATGCACAAACAGCAGATGTCCATTACTCAGGTACAGCTGGAACCTGAAACAGTTACTGTGCTATTTTACACATATTCTGGGCCAAATGCCAATTCACGTTAACATGAACAAAATCACTTCGTCATGAGGCTTTGCTGTAACAGTCACATCACATTTGCTCAAAATTTGGAAGCATGAAGCTTCAAAGTGTTCCCAGATCTGTAGGTAGATCTGTGAGAGGAAAAATGATTTGGTCTTGCTTATTTTTAGCTCAACTATTGGCTAATCAAAGCATATGGTGTCATCTATCAGAAAATTGGACTGATCTAACTCTGGGTTGTCCTGAAGCGGTTTTGCCAATAGATGTAGAGAATGAAGATGTCCAAGACAGAGCATTAAAGCTGCAAATCCTGTTCTAAACTTGGCCTTTTTTCCTTTTATAGATCCTTAGAAAGCTGTGTGTGAAATGAAGAAAAGCTAGTCGTAGCACGACTTTAGTACTAAATTGAGTAGTATCTCCAAGCACTAAAGCAGAGCTCCAGTGATGTGAGCTGGAACCTACAGATTTTTTTTTTTTTTTGGCCTGGATTTAATAGGACGAAATAGTCTAAAACTAATGAATGATGGTTTTTTTTTTTCTAGTTTGCTTTAATTACACCAGATTTTATTCTTGAAGTCAAGGGAAGTCTAAGTAGGTTCCTTTGTCCCCAGCCAGAGTATAACAAAGGAAGAACAAAATGAACATAAGATTTGGTGCCAGGGCCTAGCGTTCAGCTGCCCCATTAAGGCCTTTCCTGTGTCTCTACTCTGTTCCCAAGATAGCTGCATCTACAATCTTCTTACACATCCCTGTAAAGAGAAGAACTACCACTAGATTTTTGGGTTTGCCCTATCCAGTGCCCCTGCTTAGATGGGTCTCTACTTGATTTACTGTCTTGTGAAGTTGTTAGTCATTTTTAACAAAAAACCTGAGTTTTAGTTTTGCACCGAGTCTGAAATATTATGTCCGGAGAGACACAAAGGAAACAAGAATGGCACACTGTTTGGAGCACTCAGGTCCCAAGCTACTGTAACTTTAAATCTCTTTAAACAAATACTATCTCATGAGACTCTGACCAAGCACCAAACCCTAGTACTTGTGTAATTGGCCTTCAACATTCTTCTTAGGAAGGACAAAAATGGTGAAGAAACACAGGATTCACACCATAATAGAGGATGTTCACCCCAATATATTTATAGTTAGACATAAAATACATTATTTCATCCAAAGTATTGTTTTTCTGAAACACAAAACTAAACATTTTAAATTGTTCTCCAAAGATGTGTATGAACTGTCTGTACCAACGGGATTTGTTGTCATTTATAAAATAATTCACATTTTCACTCTCTTCATTCATTCCATAGAGTAGGCAGAATACATTGCTAGGTTTCAGAGTAAATAGAGTATTGTAACATTCATCGATGGTTGACTTAGAATTTGGATAAGTGGAGGTTGCTGAATTTTTATGGAAGAGTCATTCTTTGAAAGCTAGATGTTGGAATAGGTTATTCATCTATTTAAATTCCTTAATAGGTACCCACTATAGAAAGTTGAATGAAAATAAAATAATAATTCTTGAATAGAGCTGATTTAGATCTTGCTGTAAATACCAATGGTAAGAGAAGCTTTGACTTGTTAGACCAAGTCATGACTCTATTATTATTCTATGTAAGAGCATCTATTGTTTAACACTATCGCATTTCTAATTATTTTTTTTACTGAGATTTTGTTTGTCTCACATTCAACCTTATACTTGAGAGGAACGGCCAAGTATCTCTTACTCTGCAATGTAAACTGAGCACACAGTGACTGTTCCGTTCATTCACATTGCTATTGTTTGGGCATGGTTTGTTCCCTATGGTTCAGGTGCTGAAGCGCGGACCACAGTTTGACACTATAACAGTGCAGTGGGACATTTAGGATGCAAGAACTTCCGAGTAGTTTGTAGGTCTTTGAAGGCGTGGCCTCAGAAGGTATAGTGGGACCCTACACTCTCTAGTTTCCTGTTTAAATCTACAGTCTCTCACTCCTACCTGTGCTGTCATCATTGTTAGCTGCAACAGTGATACAGCTGGGGAAGGGGATCCTGGAAAGAGCCTGAACCACACTATTTGGCCTTTCAACCTCCAAAGTTGTAAGCAAAGTAAGCATCTTTTCTTTATAAAGTTAGCCTGCCTTGGGCATTTTGATATAGTAGTACAAAGCAGATCAATATATACACTGAACTTATAAAAAAGCATGAGAGCATACGTACTGTTTTAAAAGTGGCATCCAATACAAAGATCCTGAGATGTGAATAAGTGTGTCATGTGTTAGAATGAGAAAAGAAGCCAGTATACCTGGGATATGGTGAATAAGAGCATAAGAGGGAAAGGGAAAAATAAAATGTACAGGGGCACAGATGATAGGTCAAAACACTAGTCATCCAGAGTAAGAAATCAAATGTGATGGAAAGCTTTTGGGGAGTTTTGGATATACTGAAGATGATATACTTATTGTGATACCATAATGTTTCTTATTTTAATAGTGAAGCATGATATAACACATTTAAATCAGTAGAAGGCAAAAATTCTCAGAATAGGGCCAATAGTAAATATTTTAGGCTCTGTAGTGTTTCACAAAGACAGTCTATCACAAATACTCAGCTCTCTCATTGCAGGGTGAAAGTAGTCATAGACAATAGTTACACAAAAAATCTGTGACTATGTTCCAGTGAATTTTCCTGTAGACAAAGATCTGGTAATGAGCCAGATTTGGTTCAGGGTCTTCCTTTGCCAACCTCTGATCTAGGGGAAGCTGGGACCATATGTATTTCTATCACTGGGGATCCAGATCTAAATGGTCACAACTTCCTCCAGATACATCGAGCTTGAGAAGAGACTCAAGCGTTTGTAGACAGAGATGTCACTAAACAGGTTGTTCCACTGAAAGTTTATGCATGCTTGTCTTAGACTTTTGTGCTGCTATGAAGCAGTATATGAGACTGGGAAATTTATAAAGCACAGAGCTTTACTGTTCATGGTTACAGAGGTGGGGAAGTCCAAGATCAACACTTTAGCACTCAGTGTTTGGGGAGAGTTGGAAGGACAAAAATGGTAGAAGACTGTAGGAAACCTGTTTTATAAAGGCCTTTTTCTCATTTGCAAGGGCTCTCCTTTTGTGGCGTAATAACCTCCTAAAAGCCATGACTCTATGCTATATTGACGATCAAGTTTCATTCAACATGTGACTTTTGGGTGACATTCAGACCATAGCAACACTAAAGGTAAGACTAATTGGAAACCAATCCATTCCCCTTGGACTATTTCTAATGCACTGAAAATTGGAGGTAATTGACCTAGGACAGCACATAGGATAATTTCCAAGGTTTGCAGAACTACTGCTTGAGATATTTGGTATTCATTTAAGAGCAAGAAGCAAGTTACAAGAACTAGACAACAAATTAGACTGAATTAGACGATAAGAAATAGCATACTGTTAGTAGCAAGGATAAAAAACTCTGCATAGACAAAGCTGAGCGCATCAACCCTGCCTCCGTCTTCCCTGGTTTTAATTATTGATACTAAAAATACATTTTCCTTAATTGTTTTGTGAAAATAAGTTAAATAAAGAATAAAGCTGTTCCATACATGCACAAGCAAACATTACACTCTTTTCACATAAACACTGGGATAATTCCTCAGTGTTCCTATTCATATTTGGTTGCAAAATAACACCCACAGAATGTATTTCCAACCACAAAATACTGTGACAGAAAGCAGACAGCACAAGAGAGCCTGTTATGGTTTATAGATTGCAGTGATTACATTGCAGGAGCAGTGACTGCATTTCTTGGTGCTCATTCTATTTCACATTTGCATTTAAATTCTTGTGGAACAAAGATAAGATAAAAGAGGAAAATAAACGATGATTATTTGTTGTTGTATTGACTCCTATTATAAGTATTGCTTTAAAGGAGGGTAAAACTTTGCAAGGAAACATTCCACATGCTCTTTATAAAATATCAGATACTCATTCAATCCTCAACTAGAAGTATGCAGGAAAACATATCCCTGGGGCTTTAATAAAATCATAAATCAATAAGGAATAACCCAATATGTGGTTGAGTACAAAAAGCAAATGAAATACTCAATACTCTCTTTCACACACTTATCCACATTTTATTGATACGTGAGAAATGTGGAACCATATTTAAGTTTTGAAATACTATCTTTTCTATTTCAGGCATTCTTTTTTAAGCACTGCTTGGTATGTTTCTGCTTTCAAATAATCTGTGCATCCACAGTGTGATCCTTTGATGAATTTATGCAGATCAGTTCTGCATCCAGGGTAATTCTCTCTGCTTCTCTAAGCTCTCTATTTCATTGGGATGCAAGAAAAAAATCTTTCTGTGAAATTCTGTTGTTCAACCTAGTAGGTGTATGTTACATTTGCTTCTCTATGCAAGAAATGCATCTACCCTCACGCACGTGATGTGTTTCCTATAATACATTATGGAAGAATGGTAAAATATCACCTTTCCCTCCTAAGCAATTGAGTTATATGATCAAAACTTATTTAAATTATTTTATGTATCACATTTCCTATATATATATCTGGAATAAGATAAAAGTGAATTCAATAATAACAGTAAATTATCTGATGTATCTGAACTCATAAAGCAATTTTTCACTTATTTCACTGTCCTCTACAGTACCTTTCTAGAATTAGACAATAGTCAAGCCTTTTTCTGGAGATTGCCAGTGAGGAACCAGGAGCGTATCTCAAAGTGAGTTTTGCAGAACACTCTTAATAAGAGATGCTACAGAAAATTAAATTTGTCAGATTATGTCTGAAGACCTTTGCTTTGCTGATTGCCCATCTTGGATATTCACAAGGCACATTGGCATATTAAATACTTTGAGAAACCCTGCAAGGAGAATTTGTTTGTAGCTTTTCTCAGAGAATCTTTTGTTTTTTAATCTAGCAACTGGCATTAGAAATTCTATTTCTGGGAATACAGATTTCAAAACTCTGAAGTAATAACTAATAACTAGAAGTTAAGTGAATTCTCCTGCCTTTATTATTATTTTATATCCTCTACGAAATGAAGTACATGTGTATGTATGTTATGTATATGTTCAACCCTATTTGTTCACTCATTTGTTCAGCAAATATTTGAGGACTTCTTCTACCCCAAGAATTGTTATGTGCTTGGGACACATCTGTTCAAGGATATATTTTTATTTTATTTTCAAAATACACAAAACGCTTAGGTGATAATGTAAAAAATATGAGAGTATTGCAATATATTAAATCTAGAGTCTTTTAGAATCTTAAATCAAGCATTCAAAAGAAATGCAAAATAATATTTTTCCCTAAATGTCATTAGGGCACCTTGAACTGAGCATGCACCTTATTTATTGTTGTGACTCTCCCTGGAATACTAACAACGTTGCATTTAAATAATATATGGTTATGGGTTTTAGAATCAGAAGCAAGTAAATTCAAAAGCATTAATTCTAACCTCTGTGCTTTAGATGAATTTCTATTATCTAAGCTAGTCCTTTCAAATGTTTTTAAAATCAGATCATAAACAACATTTTATAAGATTCCTATCTTAGAATGTGAATTTCAGCTTGCACTAACCTGGCCCATTTTTCCAATTGTAAGGTGAGTTGGGTTAGAAAATTTACTTTTAGGAGAAATAGTAAGCATTTTGAAAGTACATTGTTCTTTCAAAGTCCAGATTTGAATAATAGCCCTTCGGGAATAAAAGTACTCATTGTTATTTAGCTGGTGCCATTTGACTGATGTCACGAAAATGGAAAGGCACTGCCAAGTCAATTTCACCAAGTGGTTTTCACAAACTATACATCTTAGTAATTATTCCTTTCATTTTCTGGTTGAGAAATCCAGTTCAAAATTGTTTAAATCAATAAGAACAAAAACAATAATAATGAATAAGTAAATACAATTAAATAAAAAAGCTTAGAAAATATTGCTTCCCTTTACTTTGAAAGTTCAACGATATATTTTGCTTCAGACTTGACTAAATTCAGTGCTACAAACCATGACTTTAGGAACTAGTGTATGTCTTGCTCTCTTTTCCACTGGTTTGGCAGGGATCTCAGACAGGTCCTCAACATGAAATTCCAATAGGAAAAATGGTTTCTTTCCAAGTTATTCTCAGGATTGACTCTTCCTGGGAGATTCTGACTCACATGCTTATGCTGTTTCTTATCACTGCAACCAGTGGAAGAGAATGGATGATGGTCCAAACTCAAAAACCATTCCCATTCCTGGAGTTGACCTTGAATGATAAAATGGACAGACAGTGGGAGAGGTGTAGTTTTCCCAAAAGAAAACTAAGGAGCATCTGCCAAAAATAGGCAGAATTTGTGCTAGCCAGGCAAAATTAACTGGTGCCCATTATAATTATTCCTCAAGTGAGTGTTTATGCAGGTATGCTAGAAGGGCTGGGGAAGTTAAGAGAAGAGATGCAGAGATCTGCTTGTTCACCCATACCTCTCAGCTTTTGAGGGAAGCTGACCATGTGTACTGCTTTGCCTAAAGGGATTCTGGTTGTTGTTTGTTGCCTATGGTAATTAATAGCACCACTTTTCACTCTCAGAAGTCTGCTGGGTCGGGTGTGGTAGTGCATACTTGTAATACCAGCACTTGGTGGGCTGAGTCTGAAGGATTACAAGTTCCAAGACTGGCCTGGGCTACATAGTAGAACCCTGTCTTGAACAGAAAACCGAACAAACAACAACAAAATGAAAGAAATATGTTCGTTTGCTTGATAGATTTTTATGGTCTCTCCAACCTAACTGCAAAAGTCTGTATCATTCATTTTTATAGTTTTCTATGTTCCACTTAGTACACTTTGAGAATAATATGAATATCTTGAAATAAGCTCTTAGCATCCCCTCACCTTTAACTTGTTTCTTATAAAGAAATGTAAACATTATCATGACTTTATGCAACTAATATTTATTTAGACATCTGCATATTTAACAAATTTTTGGTACAGCATTGCCCCTTGAGTCTCAGTCATTCCCTTGAGGTAAATTTTTATCTTCCTAAACTATTCCTTTGGAAACTTGCTGCTCATACTGTAGTCTCTAGATCCAAATCATCAGCCTCATATGGGAGCTTGTTAAAAAATGCAGAACTTGAGGTTACAGAATCAGATTTGGTAGTTCAAGTTCCCTGGGGGACCTGTACACACATTAAAATTGAAGAAACCCTGTTGTACAATAGTGGTTTTCCCCACTGACTGCCCACTCAATGGCTTAAAAACTAAGTATCCATTTATATCTCTAGACAGACAGATAATCTCTAAATGGGTATATTAGAGATAATGTATTAGATATAATATTAGATATAATATAGAAATATATCTATTTATACAGACAAGATAAATAGATGGATAAGGAATAATGAGTAAGAAAAAATGGATGGATGGATGCATAAATAGGTGGGTGGGTGGATGGATGGATGGATGGATGACTGGGACTCCACTCAGAAAAGCTAAATTAGGATCTGTGGGCATGGAACAACTACTTACTTAGGTAGGATTTGTAGGTGATATATACTCATTTTTGTGTTTGTCTGAAAAATACTTATTATTCATCAGTAAATGGTACTTTAGCCAACTATATAGGTTGACATTTATTGTCCCTTAGTATTTTAAGATTGAAAGGGTGTTAGCTAGGCATGATGGTGCACTCCTGTAATCCTAGAACTGCGAGAAACTGAGGCAGGAGGGTCTCAAATTGGAGTCCCGACTGTACAACTCAGTGTAAAGGTCCTGTATTCAACTCCTAATACAAAACACAAAGATTTTACTCTTTTCTAACCTAAAACCTTCTGTGAAAAACCTTTTCTTTGGGGCAGGGATCTAAAGTTTAAATTCTTATTGGTGTTAAGATATTGTCATTGCGATGGTGCACATCTTTACTCAATGATGGGTGGACAGATATTTCTCATTGATGATCATATTTAGGATTTACTGAGTTTTCTTAATTTTAGGATTTAAGGTTTTCACCGGTTTTGAAAAATCCTAAGCTATATTACCATACCACATCTTGCTATTCTTTTTTTTCTACAATGCTAATTAAATTTATGCAAGATGTATTCGCTTATATTTCTGAGTATCTCTTCTCCCTGGTTTAATCTCTTTGTCCCTGTCTTCAGCATTATGGATAAAGTCCTTATATTTTCTGATTCTAATCTGCCACTATATATATATATATATATATATATATATATATATATATATATATAATTGAGTTTTTATTTCAATGATTTTATTTTTTCCTTCTTGAATTTTTATTTAGAATATGTCATTTCTAGAAGTTCTTTTTATAATCTAATCTTTCTTGAGAATATCTTGCTCCTTGTTCATTTTTTTTACTTCTTTTATAAAACATTTAAATATAGTTATGTTACCATCTGAGTCTCATAATTCCACTACCTAATGTTTTCACTTGTCTCTACTGAGTACAGCTCATGAACACCTGCTTCCTTATTTGCTGTGCAGTTTTGAAGAGCAAGCTTAAGTCATCTGTACTTTACCTGTAGATATTTTGTGAGGCTTAAATTGATGGTGCATTATTCCATCTTAGCACAGAAATTTGTGGTGGCTTCTGCCACATTCTATAAACCATATCCAACTGAAGACCAGTTTGATTTCTTGTCTTGAGATCTCTTGGAATATGCTAGTATGTAAATTTTGAATCCCCTTTGCATGAGAGCAGGCCTATGATTACAAATATTTCAGGAGAGATATTTCCTTCCTTTTACAATTCAGCATTAGATAAACAAAATTCTCTCGCCTATCTCTTTGCTAACTATAAGACATTTTTTTAGTGTGGCCTTTCCCTGAGGGGAAGCACCCCAGCTTTGAGTCATTCACTTTGTTAATGAAGAAAGTGTGGCTCCCGGCGTGTCCTGCTCGGGGTCATCCAGCACCTTAGAGGCAGAAATGAAAACAGGACCCAAATCTTCTCAAAGTCCAGTTATTTTCTCTTCAATAAAATGAGCTACAAAAATAGCATTGCTTTCTTCTAGTAAGAATGACTTCACCTTTGTCTCCAGTTGGACAAGGAACAGTGGATTCAGTTATTCCTCATGGTTAAGTTTGATGAATTATAGAAATAGGTTACTTAGATATATTTTAAGAATCATAAGAACATCAAAAAGTCATATGGGATAAGACTTATGGTGCACAGTATTCTGTATTTTGTCTTTTATAGTAACACCAAGGGACACAGGTGTGATATAATGAGAGTTGCCCTTCGTAATATTGTCCTCAAAGGGGACATCCCTAACTGGGGGAAATCTGTCATCCAAGAATTTCTCTGAAGCCTCTTGAACTCTCATTACATTTTTGGTTTGTGCAACCTTAAGGCGCTACTTTATATAGAATTGATCTTATACTCGTCAGGACATTGGTTAAATAACCCTGAAGTCTTTTTAAAATACAATTTGGAGTATCATAAATCTTGTTGTATAAGTAGAATCTGCAGGTGGAGGGATGTAGCGAGTGATATAGAGATTGGATTTTGAAGTCAAACAGCCCCCATGTTCAAGTGCAGACTTCACCCCTGTGACTTAATTGCATGACCCTGAACAAATTCTACTACTCTGAACTTTTATTTCGCTCCTGATCAAGGACAGACCTGTCATAGTACTTTTATGAAAAATGAACAAGATAACGCATATAAAATTACTTCACCTTGCTTATAGTCACCATCAAATGAACCTATTCTCAGTATTTCCAGTGGAGATATCAGCATTTTTATCTGCAGATGAAGAACTTCATCATGGTTACAAAACCCTGCCCAAAAACCTGCTCATGATCCCATTTCATATTTTTAAAACATCTGGAAGGTCAGGGACAGAATAGTTTATAAGAGGGAGACAGTGTTTTTTACCATCAAAGTATTTAAAATTTTATGGACATCAGTGTGTACTAAATAAATCACCAACCTTTTAGAAAATAACCATTGAAATATTTTTGGATGAGCTGTCATAGCAGCCCTGCATTTTGAGTAACAGAGATATGAACTAACCAAGTAAATGAGGTCACTTGTGGTTCCATTCTGGGTTTATCTTTCTATAAATTGACTCTGATGCTTGGTCATTGGGTTCTCTCAATTATCTTATTTTATATTTGCAAAAAAAAAAAAACACCAAAAATAATGTGGCATGTAATAGTTCTAATGTTAATAAAATGCAATGCTTTTTCCTGGAAAGTGACCTCTCTCCTCATTCTTAAATGTCTCAGACTGCCCCGACATTTACTTTGCACAAGTTACAACACTCAATTTTCATTGACATTATCTTCTAAATACAATCAGATCAAAAATCACCAACATCCTTCTCATTGCTTTCCTGCAAGCAGATAATGTAGGACAGGGTCTAGCTGATAACTTCTACTTCAGTAACCTCTGATTCCACTACTTGAAATGCTCTGTGTGATTTTCCACTGGACCAGAGTCAGAAGTATTTGTGTAAAATGGGTGATTCCCATCAGCAAAGAGGCCAGATGTGGCATTTGCCTTTAATTGGACTTCTTCCTGTTGGGCACAGGGACTCCATGAGCAGGTAGATCTTTGAGGGCACTGTACCAACTGGACCCTGAGTAAGCAGAGATCTTCCTGTGTTCACATTTATCACATTTCCCAGGCTCCTGTGCTTAAATCTGCAGTTTTAAGGAAATTAAAGTGAAACTTCTAAGAAATGGTAATGAGTATTTTGTTCTAACTCAATTCACATAAGTGTTGACTATTTCATGACACCTTGGACCCCAAACTAAATCTACTTAGATAAGCTGGCAAAAGTCAGGAGCTGTTCTTTCTAAATTATAACATATGAATGACTTCCAGCTGGTTACTTACACCCTCTAAACCTCAGCTGCTTCCAAAGTAAAAACAGAATAAGTGTTAATTATAGTGAATATTAATTTTAAATAAAAACAAAATATGAAATTATTACATAATATACATACGATTACGATGCACACAATACAGTGTAGCATTGCCAATTTTAAATATTATTGAGAAATATTAAGGTGGTACAAGTAGAGTATATGGAGTATCTAGCTTATCTATATGGACAATGTATAAGCTATTAGTTTTTCCTAACATTAATCCGAATGCAAACTTAGTTTGCTTTTCAAGAATTGTCTGAGGTCCCTGTTCCTATATACCTAGAAGGTGGACAGTTGAAGATATTACCTTCAATTCAATCTTAATTCCTCATGTATTTTATATGCCTAGATATTTGAGAGGGGAAACATCAAAGTATCTGCACAATTTCTTAATTTGGTGGTAAATTCCATATGTGGGACTTTCTATCTTGATTTGTCTGAGACTATAAGGATTCCTGAGATATTTAGCACTAAGACTAGGACATTACAAGGCAAACTGTTCAATTTGCCCTACATGCTACAAGTCCAAATAAATATTATAAGGCACTAGGATGTGATGAGCTTTTAAGAAGACAGTCACACCTTGATACTCAGCTGCTTTGAAACTCATCAAATTTGGTACACATTTTGATGTGAAAATTTTGTCCCATTATTTATTGTCACTTGTATGGCACTTCAAGCCCAAAGTAAAACTTGTCAGTATCGATTGCCTTGTGACTCAGTACCCACTCTGTCAAAACTGTTTGGTGCTTATTGTTTTGGATACTCTTTATGCATCCTAAAACCATTAAAATATGAGTACCAAGATACCTCCATACATAGATAGGTCTTCTGAAAATTCACAGGGTGTTTCAGTGGAGAAAATATGACCAAGGGAGGATATATCCTTGCAGTTTTCTTCAATTGCAAAGATAACTAGACACTGAACTGTTACTACTAACTTAAAACTATTGTGACTAAGTCTGAAGTGACTCTTTCTGCATTGATTCAGTAGTTTAACAAGATTTTGGAGTCAGTCAGATTTGCTCATGGAGTCACATTGCACAGCTTCACCTTCACTCGTGTTCATCTCCCATACCAGCATAGAATCCGAAAAACACAAGTTTGGGAGAGGGTCCACCTTGAGTGTCTCTCAGAGAAAACGGTCATTTTTGGACAACCCAGCCTATTTCCTTCATGTTTCTTTAGACAACTGTTAGCCACGCCCACTTACCAGTCAGTCAAATATATAGCATCAACAGTTAATTACACAAACCTTAAATCATCATCCAGGAATAGGCATAAGTGCCTATCAATATGAATAAAAGTGGGATTTTGTTAAGAAAGAAGGAGTTGGAAAAATAGCTACTGGAATTTGAGAAAGCAAGCAACAGTGTCTGCCATGGACAGTTGAGAGGAGATAGTATGTTTCTTTAACATTCACTATGGTTCTTTAGACAGCATTTATCCCACTTCTAGCTGATGATTTTATGATGCCTGAATAGAATAGGAGTATCACATGTCCACCACCTTCTACTGAATGGTCAGGATCACAAATCCCAGGGAATTCATATGAAATCCCTGCATATCTCAGTTTCTCTATCTAAAAACTTGAGACATGGCCAGCAGCCTTCTATCTAAAGAAAAAACAGCATGGAGTATCCCTATTTTCAAGTTTATTTCTTCATGCAAATCAAATAAGATATTGACCTTGTATCTCAAGAAAAAGTCTTTCATTGGGCCTTTGGTGCCACAATTTTCATAACAAAGCCCCCAACAAAGAAAATATGACCTGGTTTCCTCACCTTTGAAAATCCTTCTCAACTCCCTGAGTCACTCTCTTTGTGTAAGCCAAACGTTGACTCTACAGTCCTTCCTGGGGCAACTTTGTTTATTCAAGGATGTCAGTTCAAGGTCATTGAAGTACATCTTCCTCGACTTCCTGGAGACCCCTTTATGAAAAAGCAGAAGCCTAGAAATCTTGCATAAAACATCAAACCCTTGTTTAATGGAGTTACTTTGTGATACCAAGACTTGCTGTCTTTTTCTTAACCCTTATGGCTCTTATGAGGACTTCATTAACATGACATTAACATGGTGTTTAATATATTTTAGAAATATTCCTCCAGAGTTAAATGCTTTTATTCCCTGAATCACTCTCCATTTGCACGCATACAAATTTTACCATCCTTCATGCACTGTAATGCAGGTGTGTGTCTCTAGAGCATTCCTGGTGCCTTAGGAAAAAAGCTGCCTATGTAGAGGGAGGCTTAATTGTCATTTTTACTTTAGATGATGCTAACAGTCCTTAAGTGAGAATGATGTAGAAACAGTGACTTCAGGTAGTAAAGGCCAAAAGTATGAAATAATTGCTCGGGAGTCAAGGAATGAATTAGCGGTCTACAGTGCTGCATTTTAACTAAGCATCTGGGTAATAGAATTATAAGCTTCTCCCTCCCATTGGAAAGTCCCAGGTGAATGTTAAAAATTATCATAGCAGATATGCTTCCGGCGTGTCCAGTATAATTTGGCCAGGGTTATGTTTCTCAGCATTTTTGAGGACGCTCTGTATGGTGCCTCACCTTACGTATTTCTCTAGCATTTTGTGGTTTGTGTTTAGATGTATGATGGGTCATGTGCTTAGATGTGGGATAAAGAGTTTTTTAGTTTACAAGAAGTATACTATTTGTAGATTGAAGGGGAAATGCCTTAATAACAAATAAAAACTTAGAAAACTTTCATTTCGTAGGTTGAGTGAATATAGCTTTCAGTCAAAAGAAATATGTGAACAGCTTTTGCCCGACAAAAGCAACACAGAAAGAAGAGAGGACCTCATCAGACTGATTGTTCTCTTCCCTGAAGACAGGGAAGGCAGAGGAAGCATAAAGAAAAGCAGAGTCACAAATCTGTATTCAGTGGTACAAAGGATTGGTTTAAACAGAGCTTTGAACATCCTACTCACAAATACTGTGTAGTGTGATTTTTTTTTCTTATATGCCACCCTCTGCCACTCCATCTCCTTCCTTTAAATCACAGTCTCACATCTCACCTGCCAAATCCAAAGGAGAGGACAGTCTACTTGCCACTGGTTGTACTTTGTTGGGGATAGAGAGCAGGGTGGCAGGTGGGGGAGGGACTGGCTTTAATTAAGTGAAATGGTTTAAAAGATTGCTTTGAAAGAACGAACATCCTTAGAAAAATCAGTGGTTTAGGTCATAAGCTGCTCTTTCCTTGCTAATAATTGCAAAATCCATAGCTGTCCCCTTTGAGTTTTTTTTTAATAAAAGACTATTAAAACTGAAGAAAAGCTTAATAAGTAGATTAGTTAGAACAATAGTCCTCATGAGAATGTTTTGATTCGGAGTATAACTGCTAAAGATAACCCTAAATGCAATCAGGTTGAGCTCCCTGCATGTGTGAAAGGAAGGTAATACCCTCAGAGATTTTGCCAACAGATGACATTATTTTTTAAGTGTCTCTTTCTACATTTAAATTAGTCTGTCCTCTGGGCACAGGCAACAAAACCTTTGTTAAGAATCACCAGAGAAACAGAGCTCTGAATAAATGCTCAGTGGAAAATTATTTTTGAGAATTTGGTTTTAGATGTTTCACATCAAAAAGATGGATGGCAGTACATCCAAGAGGGAGCACTTTGTGATCCTTTTCTGTCCTCTTTGTAATTTTAAGGATCAAAACTCCCAAGGTGGCCTGAGATAAGGACAAAGGGAGCTGTGCCATTTTACTAAACATACACACATTAGAAAGGGCAATGTGATCCAATGTCAGCGAAGGTGTACCCACATCCCATCCTCTTTGTTTCGTTTTGTTAATTTTATTCTTTTGGCTAGATGTTTGTTTTCATTCTTCTTTCTGTCTCTCTAATACCAAAGAGACCTGTATACTGAGAGAGCTGTGTGAGACTGGAGAAGAACTCATTCACAGACTTGATTGTACCACTTGTAATGAATGCTGCTACCCCAGTCAATTCTGCAGGCAGATAGCACAGTATTGTACAGTTGCATGCATATTTACAGGAAGACTTTCTTCTGTATATCATCTCTTCCTTCCTTGGAAAGTCTTTCCTGTCACACCTATAGATTATAGACAATGTTCTCAGGAGCCTACTGGGAACTCTGTTTAAGAGAAGTCTTTAAAAGGTCTTTTTTGTTGTCCTTCTCGCCACTTTTCCTTTTCTGTTTATATTAGCTCCATTGCTGTCCTCCAAGCCATCACAGTCCCTCAGAAATTTTGTCTGTGATTGCAACAGACTGGAAAACCTGACCCTCTTTCAAGGATGTAAGTTTATGAAGTCTCCTGTCACCAAATTCATCAAAAGGAATTTCTTATTTGCTTATCCATACTATTCTAATGTGACAATAAATGAAATTTTGTAACTTTTTTCCTTTCTTCTGCCCTCTGAATTAAACCTTTAGCCTGGTGGTTGACAGAGTGTAGAAGCAAGACAGTCCCAAGATGATTTGGTCTCACATCATATATTCTGGCTCACTGCTCTGCTTTGACCAATAGTACTCTTAGAAAAAGAAAGATAATATAAATTAAAATGAAATTTATTTTGAGACTATTGTTCAATCCTGTTTATTAGTACAGTCATAAAACAAATTACATTCTGTTACTCATTTCATTATGTCACTGAGGTAATGTTATAACCTGATAGCTGAAAATTTCTCTCAAGGCCATCTAAAGTTCAAATTTTCTGGAGAACTTTCTAGAACTGCACAAGCTGTGTCCCCTCCAAACCTTCCTCATCACTGGCTGAGGTTGAGGGGCAGTTGGTGTGTATTTTTAAAGTTCTCCCTGTGATCCTAACATCCAATTAGATTTAAGAACCATGGAACTAGACTTGGGCAAATAAATACACATTTATCCATTATCTTTATAAAAATCCATTTATTGTGTTAATTATAGAATCTCTGTAATATATGCATATTATGTATTAGTCAAGTTTATAACTATAGACAGAAGCCCAGAAACTTCACAGGCAGAATGCCCACAAAAATTTCCCTAAAAATTATACACAACTACTGCACTATACACTCTGCTTATAACATATCAATTCTAGAGTTCTAAATAAATTTTTGGCTCACTTTGTAGTGTGCTGGGATTAAAATCGTTAATGCATCACTTCATGAGTTAACACATCTTTCAAAAGAGTACTAACATTTCTGCTGTAATGTCATATATACATTCTCTAAAAATCTTGCAATGTGCAAAATCATATGACAAAATAATGATTTGATTTTTAGTAACCCCCCTGGTTGAGGTAAACCATTCAAAGTCTATACAACTTGACATATCAGATCATCAACAAAAGGACATATCTAAAAAATAAAAAGTAGGGTATTATTAAATTTTTAACTCACATTTGAGTACATATATTGCATGTATATGCATTTGCTTTGAATTAAGAAATTCAAGGTAAATTGATTTATTCCCTTTGACATAAAATGAGATCCAAGCGTGTGTCCTTGTGGTGATCTAGCATCAAGTACTGGAGGGGTGAATGGATCACGTACCACACAGACAAGCTTTCCAACCCATCATTTCTCTCAGTAAGGCTCTTGGTAGAAGCTGAGAGTCTGCTCATCATAGGCCATGCTTTCCAAAGAAAGACTCCGCCAGGTATTGAGAGGGAGTATGTAGGATCTGAAAATCGAAGCTGGGTGCTAATGTATTTGATTCTTGAATGAAAGTTTAGCTTCACAAGTGTGAAAACAAGTGTATGCACTGGCACATCTTTGTCTCAGAAAATAACGCTAGACCCACTGTTAGTTCAAGGATAAAATAATAATAATGGCATGACAAATTACTCAAACAAAAAGAAACTTTTCTAAGGATAGTTATTGAAAAGACAAAAATTAGTTCTTTCTCCAATAGACAAAGCAAGACAAGAAATAGGATGATTTGACTCCTATGTAATAAAAGGATCCATGCCACATATATATATATATATATACCCCTGATGCACACACAGAACTCTAAAAGATGATGCAGTCATTAAGACCTCTTACAAAGATCTTTAAACAATGATGTCTGTTATGTTTTATAACAGCATTTCCAATGTGTAATATGTGCCCGTAATTATAGGGCCATCTCTATGAGTATACATGTGATTAAACTGTACAAAGCAATTTAAATTATATTTCGTCATAATCTATGTTTTATGTTTTGGGTGATGCAAAGTGTCTACTTTTTATTTTTTGCTAATTTTTTTTCACTTTTTGCCTTGCGTCCATACTATTTTAATAATCAGAAAACATAATGAAGTTATTCTAATCTTGGAATAAAAAATGATTTCTAATAATGCTTTCATTTAACTTTCATGTCCAGACAAATTTGCTTGCCACCAATTAAGGGGGATGATCATCTTGATGCTTGTCCATTGAGGAAAACCTCTGGAGTATCATTGACCTCTTTGCCAAGCCCCTTGGATTTTTGCTTTCACCTAAAATGTATTGAGTACCTACTGCACACCTTGTATGTCAAATACTTGAACTTGCTGACTTGAGTGTGATGGGCAGGCTTTGGGGTTTGGCATAGAGGATACTTGTGGGAGCATTAGGAGATAATATTCAGCCATTGAAAAGAAAATCCAAAGAGCAGTTCAAATACTGACTCTCAGGCTGGTGGTCTCAGAAAAGGGGTAAAGTTGAGAGACCCCAATTGAATCTGTAGTTTCTATTAAATCTGAATCCTGGGGACACCTTCCAGCAAATGCCTTATTTTTTGGAGTGTAGAACAATTCATATTATATATACCCTTCTACTGACCTGTCTGTTTGAACCCTGCAGGCACTTGACAACTAATGAATAAAATAATATTGTCTGCTCTTGGGGCTATTGCAGCCCCTTTTGTGTCTATAAAAGCTCTCATTTTTTTCAACATATGGGAGAGGATACAACATGGCAAAAGACTGTGGAGAATAACTGAGATAGCATGGGCTAAACCCCAGGGGCACTAATGACATTGTATCCACACAGCAAAGTTAGAGTGTTCTATAATGATGTCATTAGACTGTTGAAAAAGCGAACTTATTGCTGACTCGAATTTCTCTATTACATTCTCTGTAAAAGAGGAATAAACTCCAGGGTATGTAGCTGCATGGCTATTGACATTGAATATCTGAGCCTCAGGTCACTCCGCCGAAGTCGCTTGACCCCCTTGCATCCTATTTAGTCAACTCAGCTGCCCTTTGGAGGGAGACAAATGAATTTCCAGGATTATGCAGGTCAGGTCACCCGGGGTCAAAAACTGATTATTCAGTCATGCCATCACCTTTGTTCTACCTGGCCATCTTTGAACATTTATCCTTTGGGTCTTCACCTCTGATTTGGTGCCCCCAAATGTTTATTCCTGTGAAAAAGTGTATATGCAAGTCAAATCCTGACACCTACTGCTGATTCCTGCAGCACATTCACATCTTTTCCGTCGAAGCAGATGTGCAAAATTGATCAACCCAAACATTTATTTGAAAAACAGAATTTCAGGATGGGAAAATAATAATTATTTTTTGAAAGGTGTTAGAAATGAGTCCAAGGTACTGCCTGTTATAACTTGACTTTGAACAAGGTACATCTGAATGTCTTACTTTCCTCTCCTATAAAATGGGGGCAATGACTCAACATCTTGCAATGGGTTACATGAAATAAATATGCAATGCATTTAGTAGTACTCTAGAGGTTGTGGTAGCACTGATGCATGCAAGTGCAGAAGTAACTGTGTCTGGAATTTTATCAGAGGACCACCATTTTAACAGACAGGTAATGTTTCTAAATCCAGAATTTAGATTGTGTTTGTGTACTACTGGTCACACTGTCAGCACTGAAGCTTTTAAAAGTGTCTTCCTATCGAAACAATACAATTTTATGTTGTTGGTGTCTGTTTAAGCTTTAGCCCCAGACAATAGCAAATTTGCATTCCTCGCATTTGCTTTCTGTATTTTACTGTTTCACAAAACAAATGCAGGGACGCAAATCTTTAACTTTGAATACCCATTGTGTCAAACTGATGTGTTGTCCAATAAATGCTTGGGGAAAAAAAGAAATGCATCACCCCAGGAAGACATAAGCTCTCCGAAAATATCAAGTAAGCCCAATGCCAATATGATATAATGAGATTTTTTAAAACAATGTTATAGTCTAATGAGATTGGCATGGTTTATTAATGGCCTGTGCCTCTTTTGAATTGGAAAGATAAGGCATCTTGTTTCCTGTTGTTTGTTGTGATATGCAAAGACATTTGCATACTTGGTGGTGTTTATATAAACCCAAGAATATAGAATTTGACAGTAAATTGCCACATGAACCTCACAAGAATAGAGAAAGCAATCTATGCCCCTGCAACAGTGGTCCTGGCTTTCCATTAACAATCTTTGACTCTAAAATTATGTACACCCACAGTGCCTCTTTGCCCCATGTGGCTGATGTGCACCTTGGAGGACCAGGGTTGAGTGTTGAACTACTTACTGTGTTCAAGTGTCACCAAGACTGTCCTTCTTTAATCAAAGCATCCCTGGGGTCATTGGAAGGCAGTTCATGTTGACAGCCTCTTAGGCCATTTTATTGACCACATGGTTTAATGATTTTATATGAGTGGCAGTCTTGTGCTCATAAGGAGGTTGGGAAGGTTTGAATTCCAGCCTTGCTACTCAGGTTTTATTTTGTGGTTTTATTTCAGGAACTGTGTGTTTACATTAATTAAATGCGAACAATAATAATGCTCAGCTCTAAGAGAAAAAGAGAGATTGGGCCTACGTCTAATATTCAGTAAACAGTGATAGTTAAGTTAAGTCTGAGACTCATATTTTTAAATAAAGAGTGTTCGAAAAGTGTTGCACCCAAACAGTAGCATTATAGGAAACTTTACTTCCTTTTACCTTGCCCCATTATCCCATACTGTTTTGGTCATTTGGGTAATAGAGAATATCAGAGACTACACAGACTTTCAAAAACTTAGGAGTCTGTACTAACCTTATCATTCCTGACAATGTCCTGTCATTGACACAGATAGGCAGGGCAAAGTCTAAAGTCCATTCATAGAGTCAGGTTTTAAAAATACCATTAAAACCTATTGCATCATTTTAACATCTCATTATATGTGTTTACACAGCATATTCATTTGACATAAGGTAAATTTTTCTACACTATGAATGGTATAGATACTGCCATTTTAGAGGCAGGTCTATTGTATTAATTTTTGTTTCTTTATATATTTTCCCAGTCATGCTATTTTTGATTCATAGTGCAGCCCTTTTTAAAAATCCAATTATTTTTCTTTGAAAGTTTACATCATTCTATCCTTCAGTACCTCCCTTCTTTACTCATTCTTCTTTGCCCAGTGCTAAAGAAATATCCCCTAAATCAGCCTTCAGAAATAAAAAGTATGCGACATCATTCCAGGTTTATTTAGGAATAGGCAGTGTAGATGAAAAAGGAAAAAACTCATTATTCCTCTTCTTTACACTTATTTCTAATATCCCATCCTGGTGAGTACTCTGACAGATCAATAAGTGGATTTGAGAAGGTATACAAAGCACTACGACAAGTATAAAACTGTTCTGTCACTCATAGGATGTGTGCATTTTTGTCTTCTCTGGAGAGTAATCATGGTGGAGAGCTATCAGTCCATGAAGACTTCTTGGAAAAGTGGCAAATCATTCCATTTTAAAAGCTTGCAAGGGAGCTTTGAGGTGACAGTTTGCATGCAAAATCACTGACTGCATTTTCCTAATTGCAGTTTCATCCTTTGTTGGTAGCTCATAAATAATATGTCCTTAACACCGTATCCTTGGCTGGAACCTTGCTTCGTGGAATTAAACATGCATTTCCCTTGCTCCTCAAATGCACTTGAAAAAGTTGATTTTTCTGGGTCTTGGTTTTTGGGTTTTTTTTTTTTTCATCAAGAAAAAGTCAAACTAATTAAACCATGTGACAGCAGAGCACCTGGAAATGACCTCCTAGAATCGGCTGATGTCTGCAGGTAATTCTCTCAACTAAATGTATGCATGTTATACAATGAGGGCACTCGGTGGTCAGTGACCTTTCCCTCTGTGTTCTGTTCCTCCACCTGCCTTTCAACATGTGGGCGACAAAGGAGTGTCATCGCGTCTCCTTAGTGCCTAAACTTTTTGAAACTATATTTAGTGCTTCCAGTTACATCAAGGGACTAATGTCACCTGAAATGATTCTCTCAATATATTTGAATTATTCTTACTGATGAGCAAAATTTTACCATACAATTCTATAAAACAAATAATTGTGTTTCCTTTCATTAGGTTATTAGGGATACCATACTCTGTGTTATGTCATACAGAGAATATTCTCCATAAGAACTGTGAGAAAATATTTTGTATGACTTAGTATGTGAGTATATGGTTTCTTAAGTTTTTTCTAGACATTATTATTTACATGAGTGATGGTATTTTCTGTTTGATTGGTAAGCAAATCAAAGCTAAACTTTCATTCTTCTCCACCAAAATCTGTAGTTATTGATCCCATGTATTTTGCATATTAGCCCTATTCAAGTTTTATTCATTTTTCTGATCCCTACTTACCTCCCATAAAGCCTTATTGTTCTTAAAATTTTGCTATCTAATATAAAGTTTAATAGGAAGCTCCAAATGTTTTGAGAAGCCATATATTCCAAACTATGATTTAAACATAATAACTAAATGAAATATCATACATATAGTCATTGATAATATTAGAAATTTTAAGATAAATTTGAACCTAATATGGTTATTAAGTATCAGTTATTACTATCTCCTCAAATTTAAAACATTAAGGCTACAACCATTGTTTAAAACATGAAATTGAAAAGAATTTAAGTCTTCATCAATAGGCAATTGGTTAACTGAATGAATATATTGCTTCAATAAAATATAACTGCTAAAATCATGATACAGAAAAACATTAAATATGTGAATAATTATGGCATATTAAAACTTTTTAAATGACAGGTCACAAAGTAATGTGTACAGGATCATTTTTGTTCTACACAAACAAAGACTTTACAGACAAAAACATTAGAAGTCTCAGGAAAAAAACTATGAGCATCTGCAGACAATCATATTATCAATAATTTTTCTATTTTATTTTTATAATTTCATCACATGTTTTGTAGGTGCTCTAAAATCAACATGTGCTCTCTTTCTTACCAGGGATAAGTTAATGTTTTACTAAGCATTAGTCATTTATTGTTATCGGATATAGAAGATTCACCCTACATTTCAAGTCATGAAAAAGAGTTCCTATACACTCAATGAAGGAACTAGGTTACTTTGATGACAATAGGACAGCTAGAGATTGGTAAAAATAGCTAATAAGTAAATTCTACATGCAAATTCTTTCTTTTCTGTCTTCAGTGTTCTCACAGCTGCCTGTGTTTCTCTTATGGAGCTCTACACCTTCAAGTCCAACTATTTGTTTATTAATCTTTGGTTCCAGCCCCAAGCGCCCAATAGACTGCATTTCATTTGAGGAGAAAGATAAATTACATGTTTAGGCATCCCATAAATGCTTGTGGAATGAGTATGTGAGTGAAGGTAAAGAAGGAAGAAACCCTCGCTGCCAATCAGACTAGAATAGCAGCAGACAAGATGCCCTCTCTCGTAGCCAATTTTCTTGGCTGACTTTGTCGGTATAATTGCTTCAAATCTGTATTTCCTTTACCTATCTAGCTTCAGCCTAAATGCTGAATATTGTATTTTCCCTCAAAGAATGTCAATAAAGATTTTATTTTTTTCAATTACTCTTGCAGAGAATGTTTCCCTTTAGGAAAACTAAAATTTAATAACTTTCCTTCAGCAAAGTTGACGATCTCTTTATTCTCGCCATGATGACTGAAGTCAATCAACAGCCAGTTGGAAGCCAAGCTGAGCATAAAGTGATTAAAAGAAAACCAAAACACAAATGCACCCTCTTCAAAATCTAATCACATTAGGAAGCTCTAAGCATGAGTTATGAGGTAGCTGTGGCTGGCTGGGTTTTGATGAAGTACCTATAATTTCATATCAGCTGCCACAGGACTTTTCGACTTCTCTCTAACTTTAAAATGTGATTTACCCTGTTATCATCTGTTTATACAGTCTTCAAAAATCCACCCAGGAAAAAAACAGTATTAATATTATGTTAAACTGAATCACTGTAAGATTTTCATTTTTTCTCACATTCGTATGGTGAAATACAAGTGATAAAAATAATGTAAGTAATCCGTTAAATTTCAAAGCTTGGGCTGCTAAATAAAAGCATTTTCTCATTTCAGGAATCTGTGTGAATTTGGATATTGTCAGCAGGTACTATGGATGTATTTCTTTTGAAAAGATGTACATTATTGTTATTCAGTTTAAATTAGGAGTAATTAGATTTATTTAAATGAAGGGGTATATGGTCATGATCAATTTCAGTACATTATATTCATAATTCAACTCTTAGCCAGTTTTTCCTATGGCTGCTGCATGCAAATTTTTGTTTTAGAAAGGATAATTTAATAAGGAATACTTAAAAGCTAATTTCTTAAGCGGCTTTCTTAAAATGTATTATTAGAAATTGATATTCTCTGACATTTTAAGCCTTCTACATTTTTATTCTGGATCAATATCCTGCAGGAAGAGCTTGATGATACTGATGAAGAATTTAAAGTGAAGTTTCTGTCCCTCCCTACCTGTAAAATAAAAGAAAGCTGAACATTTTTTGCAGTGGTCACCTGGGGTAAACTGGGTGCTTTCTCTAGACTGAACAGAGATTATGATTTATGTTTTATCATGGTGGCAACTCTAATTTTTAAAGGAACATACTTTTTATAACAACCTGGTTATGTGCTAACAGTCTGTCTCTGCTTTCACTTTTCCTTTTCCTTCTCATGCTTTAAGACACAGGCTTTGGAGAAAGTAACCTCCAGTTTAGAGTGCCCTGTCCTCAGTCGTCTCATAGCCATAGATGCCTTAATTCAGAATAGATCAAAAGAAAAATAAAGAAAACCAGAAACTCCCTGAGAAAGAGCTAATGGGTAGGTTACCAGGCAAAAAGGCCTCGATTTGGACAAATTAAAGAGTATGGGTTCAAAAACCTAAAGTCGTGAGAGAGAGGGAGACATGGGAATATAGGAATGGTCATCCACTGGAAAGTCCACTGAGTTATAGTCGGGCTGGTATCTTAAGGACAGAGGTGAAACTTAAGCAGGAAGTGACTTGGGTAGATGCACAGCCTGGAAAGTTTATTTGACCCAAGATGTGGAAATCAAAGACTAGGCAGTACTTAGTTAAGGACATGTAAAAGCTGTTGGCTGGATAAGAAACTATGGCAGTCCATACTAGCTTGGAAGAGTGGAGATGCAAAGTACAATTGTCCCCCTTATTTTTAGGAACATGTCCCAAGACCCCTAGTGGATGCCTGAAACCATGAATAATACTGAACCAAAACCTATATATGCTCTGCTTTTTCCTGTATATGCCCATGACCAATTTAAAAAATAGTCACATGAAGAGATTAATGACTATAATAAACTAGAACTAAAAGAATGTACTGCAATAGAAGTAAATGTGACTTACCTCTCTCAAAACATTTCATTGTTCCATTACCTTCCTCCTTAAAGAAAGAGCTCTTCTTTGATTGGTTCTATATTGTAAAATATCTTTGGGCTTTTTGTTTGTTTTTATTTTGTTTTAGTACATGTTTGCAATTCATGCAGTTTATAATCATCTTGGGGGTGATTGTGTGTACACATTGTAAGTGGTTTCCTTTTTAAAAATTCCCTTCACTGCCCCTGCCCTTGGCTTTCCCCATCCCTTTTTTCATATTTGTTGATTTTATTTTTCTTAGATCATTTTATAGCATATTATGTTTATATTAATTGAGATTATCAGGTTCCTGTACATAGCACATCTTTATCCTTATTTTCCCTTCTCCCTCTCCTCACTCCACACCCTTGTTACCTTGAACACTTCTCTATTACAAGAAATCCATTCCCTTTTATCATTTCCGTCCATCTTCTATCATTTTCTTTTTTTGTACCTTGCCTTATTCAAATGAAAGATACCATATGGTATTTAAGCTTGTGTCTGGTTTCCTTCACTCAACATTATGTTTTCCAAGTGCATCCATTTTCCTACAAATGTGGCAAATCTGTCATTCTTTATAGTTGAGTAGTATTCCGTTATATATAGATACCACATTTTCTTTATCAAGTCATCTGTTGATGGGTATATAGGTTGCTTCTAGGATTCAGCTATTATGAATTGTGCTGCTCTGAAGATTGGTATGTAACTATTACCATAGTATGACGACTTAAAATCTTTGAGGATGATACCTAGCAGGGGGATAGCTGGGTCATATGGAATTTCTAATTTCAGTTCTTTGAGAAATCTCCATACTGATTTCTATAATGATTATACTAGTCTACATTTCTACCAACAATACAAGAGGCTTCTTTTCCCACCACAATCACACCAACATTTTTGGTTGTTTGGTTTCCTAATGATTGCCATTCTTTCCAGTGGAAAGTGGAATCTTAGGGTTGTTTTAATTTGTATTTCTCTAATTCAGAAATGTTAGATGTTTTTCATGTATCTGTTGACCATTTATATTTCTCCCTCTGGGAAGTGTCTGTTCATTTCTTTTGCTCATTTCATGACTGGGTCTTTAATTTTAAGTGGTTTAATTTTTTGAGTTCTTTGTGTATTTTAGATATTAGTCTGAGAAGTAGCTGGCAAAAAGTTTTAACATTCTGTAGGTTGTCTCTACTCCACTGATTGATTCTTTTGGTGTACAGAAGCGTTTTAGTCTGACAAAATCCTACTTGTTGATTTTTGCTGCTATTTCTTTCACAATTGAGGTTCCATTTAGAAAATCCTTTCTTACACCTCTGTCTTCAAGTGCTCTGATTTAGTGTTTCTGTTTTAATGTTTAAATCTTTGACCCATTTTGATTTTAATTTATTATGGTGAGAAGTAAGGATCCAGTTTCATTCTTCTGCAAACAGATAACCAGTTTTCCCAGCACAACTTGTTGAATAGGCTGTCTTTCCTCCAACATAGGCTTTGGCCCTCTTGCCAAAGATCAGATAGTCGAAAATCTCTGTTGAGGCTTCTGTATTCTCAAGCCTATTTCACTGATTGATGTGTCTGGTTTTATTCCAGTACTATGCCATGTTTATCACCATTGATTTGTAGTATAGAATGAAGTCAGGTATTGCTATGCCACTCACCTGCTTTGCTCTGATTGCTCAACTTTACTTTTGCTGTTCTGGGTCTTTCCTGGTTCCACATGAATTTTAGGATTTTTATCTCTAGATCTGCAACATATGCTATTGGTATTTTGATTGGGATTGCGTTGAATCTGTATAATGGTTTTGAAAGTATGGCCAGTTTGACAATATTCGTCCTGCCTATTCAGGAGCAGGGGGCATCTTTGCATTTTCTGGTGTCCTCTTCAGTCTCCTTCTTCAGCATACTGTAGTTTTCTTTGTAGAGAGCTTTTGCTTCTTTGGTTAGGTTAATTCCTAGATATGTCATTTCTCTTGAAGCTACTGTGAATGGTATTATTTTCATGGTTTCCTTCTCATTGCATTCATTGTTTGTGTACACAAATGCTAACGATTTTTTTGTGTTGATCTTCTATCTTGCTACTTTTTTGAAGTTAGTTATTGCTTATCAGAGTTTTGGTGGAATTCTTTGGGTCTTCTATGTAGAGCATCATGTCATCTGCAAATAAAGATAATTTGGGTTTTTTCTTTCTGTTTTTACATTTTAAAACAAACATGAAGTTAAACTTCAAAAAAGAATTGTTGCAATATAATTATATCTTTGTGAATTGTTTGATAGCTCTCATAACTCATATGTTTCAAATCATACTTCCAGTAGTATTGTTTCAATTATGTCAGAACTTTGCTAGCATTTACACAAACACATACGTATGTGCAGACAGTAATTTTTTCTTTTCTTCTTTTTTAAAGAAAGTGTGATTAGGTACTATGTATAGTTATACAATTTCATTTTTTTAAAATAGCATATCATGAGTATTTTTTCACTTAGAACTTCTACCATAGCTCATGTAATACCTATAACTTATTCTAGGTTAGAAGTAAAGCAAGTTACTCCCTTACTAGTAGGCACTTAGATTGTATTTCTTCTATTGAATGCCATAAACAATGCAAAAATGGATATTTTTGTATATATGTTTAATGTCTATAAGTCAGATACTTGGAATTAGCCTTCCTGAAATAAAACATAAATATATATTTAAAATATGTGTAGGCATATCTATCCATATTCTAACTATTCATGTGTTTGTATATGTATGTCTATGTTATAATTATAGATATATGTTTATGTACAAATATATATATGTATAATGTATGCAAATATACACTTATATGGCCATATTCCATCTCTGAAGAGATCGTAATTTATTTTCCTACCAGGCCTGTAGGATTACTCAGTTCTCATTTTACTATTCTGTCATATGTGCTAGGAATTCTATAGACTTCACTTCTAAATCACATATTCCCTCTTTAGCCATGTTTATTCTTCTATTCACCCCTTCTCGTAAGAGAATTTGTGTTTTGAAAGAGAGCACACACAAGGTCAGAATGCTTTTTTATAGTACTTTGTCTTTACTGATACAATACTCACATTTTTCCATGTTTAATAATTTTCAGCAATTTAGAAAAACAGTTCTTGTTGGATTCTGGCAAATGTTTTCCTCTGAGAGTATTTCTCGTCCTTCATAATATTGATATTTCTCATGTAGAGTGATTTTTAACCATTTTTATTTATTAATATAGGTCTCGATTTATTGATGGAAAAACTGACACAGATGTCAATTGTGTCTATGCAGTTCTGTTTCACTGGGAGGCCTCTCCCTGGAGTGGGAGTGCTAGCTCCAGTGCTAGGCAACTGAGAGGTGAAAGATGCCAACAGCTCTATAAGACTGCAGATATGTAGAACTATCAAGAGGACAACGAACCCTGCATCTAACAGCAAGGCTTACGATATTCGATACTTAATAAAATGTAATCAGTCTTTGTTCATAACTTTCACTACAGAGATTAATGTTACCTATGTTTTACTTTGTTGTTCTATGAGTAGGGAAACAAGTAAAAGCAAAGAAAATGATATCTTTTATCGCTTACTCAAAATTTTCCAATTCCCTGTGCTGACTTTTTTAAAATACACAATCATGTGTTGCTTCATGAGATAAAGTCTGAGAAATGCATCGTTCGGTGGTTTTGTCATGGTTTGGATATCATAGGGTGTACATGCAGACTACAGACAGTCTGGGTCAATCTCTCAGCTGGCCTTCTGATACAATCAAAAAACGCAGTAAATGGTGAGTAAGGCTGCCACCTGTGTCACGTGCTTTACTGTTCGACAGTAAACATTATTTTGTAAATAGAGTACATTCCAAAGTGATCTTAAGAGCACAGTGTTGTAGATAAAAAAAAAAGTGGTAACAGTTTTTTACCATCATGAAATATTACATACTGTAAATAATTGTGTTGCTATACTTTTATATGACCAGCAGGATACACCAGCATTACCGTAAACATACAAGTAATGTATTGAACCATGATATAATAATGGCTGCACTGTTACGAGCTGATAGGAATTTTTCAGCTCTGTTATAATCTATGATATCACATTTGTCTGTGTAATTCAGTGTTCCCCAGCTATCATTACGTGATCCATGACTGTATGCATCAAAATCCTACTGCCATTAAAACACATGGTCTCTTTTAAATATGTTGGATATGTCTGTTACCATGGACTTCTGTATTAATGAATCATAATAACAGCAACTACACCTATTTCTTCTGTAACAGTGACATGTTAGTCATGAGTATTTACTTAGTTCCACATTCATTGCCTACCTCTCCTGGGAGCACTGTGTTAGGCAGTACCATGTCTCTCTTTTTCCTTGTGCGAGAGAAACAGAAATCAGGAAAGCAGACATGGTTCTGGCTGACATTGTTTTATTACTTTGCCCTAGTGGTTCAAAAGAAAAATAGTCTGCATGATGTCATCCTACTTCCTGTTGGAGGCAAATATTACTAAACTTAGGAGAAGACTACTGCTTATATGAAAGAGAATGATGTCCATTATGCTTATCATTGAAAACTAGAGTGTGTTGTTGTTATTGTTATATAGACATCTGGTTGAATGTAATAGAATCCCAAGAGCTGCTGATAATTGGGTTTATGTGAGAAAATAAACGTAGCCAGCATTAGAAATAGCATTGTCAATTTCTCCATGCCCCAAATAGCATGGTTGCCTGAGATAGGGTAAACCATATTTGTCAGACATGAAATTTATGTTCCCATGAAAGGAGCACCTGACATTATAATGAAACTCACAAAACCATGTAAAGAGGTTTGGAAGAAAACAAAATGTTCCAAAGTGTAGAAATAATTGATGGAATCATAATAATGCTAATTTTAATAACAATCAATCTATGAATGGCCTGCCAGCTTCACTTTCTAACACATTGTACTCTTATTTATGATCATTCTAATGTAATTGGAAGTATTTTTCAATTAAAAATGCATGTAGTACTTGGATAAAAGAAATGTTTCTTGGGTGGCTGGCTGGTGATTGTGCTTGCCTTTGGCTACCCAAGCTTTTGCAAAGGACAAATTGCCTACTCTGTATGGATGTGGCAGTGGGTCAAACCAGAGATATACTCCAGCAGCTGGCAAGGGACCACCAGTGCCATCTCTTCTTCTCCAGTCATAATTTGGTAAAAGGAACCTGACTAACACTCAGATTTATTTTGATGAGGAAAAACATAAAGTGCACACCCAGGCATCTCTGATGAGGTCTTTAACACCCACTGAATGCTTCTGTGTGAGACAGATGGTCTCAGCCTGGGCCACCTGTCCCAGTTGGTTGATGCTCTTTCCAAATGATGCTGCCTGGCTCTCGGTTCTTGTGGGTGAGCACAGGGGTAGCCTTTGTCTTGAACTGAGAGAGAGCAGGAGGCTTTTGCATTCTGGAAACCCAGTTCATTCCCTCTGCCTTAGCACTTGTGTGTATTTGCCTCACCAAGCTCAAGGGTACACATTGGCATTTTATTCAAGAAGTAAATTAATAAGTGTGCTGAGAGAAGATGTCAAGCAACCAATCAAAAAATTTTCTTCCCTCCACCAGAGTTTGGGTAGCACATAAGGAAAGATTTCTGAATCCAAAACCCTCACTTTTTGTTCTGCACTTGCTAGATAGGAAACAAAAGAAGTCACTTACAGCATTTTGTTTTGGGGATAAACTATTCAATATGTTATTTCAGAGAATTGCATTGTTTTCTTCCCATTTATAACAGTAGCATCATCATAACTGTCTTAACAAGAGTACTCATCTTTACTGAGAACCTGTTGTAATGAGTCATCTTCACATATGTTTTCTTGGAGAATTCACAAAAGTTCTGTTAATTGTATTTCAATTCTTTTAATATCATTATGTCACAGATGAGAGGAATTATGATATATTGAGCCCAAACCATTAGCTCGGGGACATGTGGGTAGTTATTGAAAAGAACACACTAGTGCCCATGTATAAGATATTAGTGGATCTACACCACCAGCCCTCATTTGGTTCTCAACATTGTCTTGGTGGCTTCTGTGATGGTAGAGTCACAGTTTCGTTATAGACTCTGAAGATATCATGTGGAATTGTTAGTCTTCTATAGTGAAGCCATCCTCTCATTACTGTCAAACTTAGCAGCTTTAGAAACCAACTTGAGAAGAGAACTGTGTAATGTTTGTACCACTGAATACTGAATATAATAAGGTGAGTGTATAGTTTAAAGGAGAAAATGAAACCATCTGTACAATGAAAATCTGTCTCTCCCTTTTATCTCAATATACCCCATAGGTGCTACCTGCCAACCTCTGGTGCCAAGGTAAAGTCTTTCCCCTGTGTTCATGCCCCAAACACATGAAACTCTGGGTCCTTGCATTCTGTCTTTCATCAATTAATTAATCAATAAGTCAAACAATGTTCTCTTAGCTTTCATCTTCCTCTTCTTTTCCTCTCCAATTAATTGTGCTCTTTCCTAGGAAATCCCTGAGGTGATCTATCAGATGCTATAGAGAAGAAATGTATTTACATATCTCAGAGGCTGGTACTTCTGGTTCATTGCTGGCTCAGTAATTTTTTCCAGAGAACTTTCACTCCTACTTTACATTTATTAGGCTTCTTTTTCTTACCTGTGCTTGCAGGAGTATTGTGAAACCAAAAATACTTTTTAGGTGAAAATCTTCTAAATGGTTTATTTTAAACATCAAGAGAAAAGTGTATTTGAGGCAATTCATGATAGATAGGCAGCTCAGTGTGCTTGTTATGCTGCAACCAAATTCCACATACTTAAGCATTTATAAACAATGGAAGTTTATTTCTCAGGCCAGGAAGATGGACATCAAGTTTCTGGGAGATCCTGGTGTCCAATTAAATGTTGGGCCATTCTGCTTCCAAAATGATTCCTTTCTACTACATCCTCCAGTGGGGACAAATGCTGTGCCCTCACCTGGAAGAACAAAAGGGCAGGCCAGTCCCCAGGGCTTCCTTAAGACTTTATACAAGGTGACTTCTCTCAGTCATGAGGGCAAAGCCCTCTTGGCCTATTTGTCTCCCAAAATACCATCGTCTTGGTAATAAAGTCCTAACATGAATTTTGGAGGGAAGCATACATTAAACTACACCATATACCTATGATATATCTAATAGAACACACAATAGTTTGTGATAGGTAATTAAAACTTAACTCTGTTTTTGTTGTTAGCTACAGAGCACATTTGTCTTTCGCAAGGGATGAAAGGTGTAGAGGGGATGCTAGGTGAGAAGGTCATGTGGGGCCCAGCATGTAAAAGCGGGTAGTTATCAGTTTGTGAATCCACATAACATAAGTTAAAGTCTATCCCTGTGACCAATAGTGGTGTTACCTCGAGCAAGTCACTCACTATCTTTCAGCTACAATCTCCTTTTCCATAACATAGGAATACTAAAAGTACGTCTCTCATAAGATTGATGTAATGCTTTAACAGAGTAATGGCACTATAGCACTTAGAATAGTGCATGTCACGTAATAAGATTTAGAATTTATTGATCACTTATTAATATTTGCCAAGATCTACTCACCACACATCCTGCAGCAAAGGACATCTGAATGAGTAGGTTTTGATTATACCCATGTAAGAATGGTAGCCATTTTTTAAAATGCCTAAGCAATACAGATTCCTGCTTAATGACCAAAAAGATCATTGTATGTAGGGCCTATGACTTTTCTTGTCCTTAATGTTTCAGATTAGGGATGGAAGAGTCTGCTATCTTGGGTGAATAATGACGCATGTCTTTATGACTTAAGTGTTTAAAGGAGCTGTAACACATTTGTTAAGATTCATTTCCTCTCAGGCATCTATCCCACAGCCCTGGAGGTTGCTGTGTGTTTATTTGAAGGACCTATTTTCTCCAGGTAGTGCAGGCATAGCAGTCACTTTGATTCAGCAAGGGCTTTAAAAATGGAAACATGTTTACAAAGTGAAAAGGCGGGTAGGTCTCAGCATAAGTAGAGCCTGATGAGTTTCTATGGTAACCTCATTCAATATTACAAAGGTCAGTCCCGTGGAAAGAGATGATGTTCAGAGAATGTTCTGGAATTTTCTTGATGGTCAAACTATTTCTGATTTTTAAAAAATAGGACAAGTATATCACTTTACCGTTGCTGGGATGCCTAGAGCCATGAAAGCAACTGACAACTTAGTAAAAAGCAGGGTACCTCAAAACATGAAGAGACCCTTTCAGTTTAAGGGCTCTACTTTTTATTTGACAATTACTTGTTGAAATCCTGGGGAGAGGAAACCATAGTCTAGATGGTGTCAACCTCATCTTCTTTTTCCTTTCCATTCCTCATCATCAGACTTCTGCCTTTGGAAAAATCTGTTGTATAAATTTTTAAAGCACATTGTTCAGTACGTGGCATTTAAAAGGGCTATCTAAAGCAGTGGGAAGTGATAACTCTGCTTGAATTGTATTAGTTGGTGTTTGGTTATTGACTCAATGTGATGTTGTCTGATTACCTTGGAAAATTATTGCAGGGCATATGGGAGAGACAAGAAACAAGGTGTTCATTTTTTTAGGTTAATGATTTTAGATCAAAATAGCATCTGTGTCATGCTTAACGTATTTGCGTATTTGGAGAATATATATATAACCTGTATATTTACTCAATAAAATTGCAAAATTACATATGTACAACAGGTTATGGAGACCACTCTGCTGAAGGAAAATAAAGCACTGAAACAGGGAGCCTATGCAGCCAACAATTTATTTATCAGAGGAAATACAGTTCTCCATGTTCTGGTGGTGTTTATTCTTTGTGCCATCCTACTATTGACTGACAGTGTTTTTGCTTTGTTTTGTTGTATTTTTTACTTATTGTTCACACACTGAGATTCACAGACTTTTTTTTTTAAGTGTTAAATGGTCATGTTCCTTAAAGCATAAAACATGAAAAAAATGAAGTCATTTTATCCAGCCAATTACACACGGTTTATAGTAGCACATTTTCCTCTTTCTCTCTGCCTTCCTCCTTTTCCTCCTCATTCTTTTTCTTCTTCCTCTGTTTCTCTTTCTGTCTCTGTTAATAGCTCTCTCAATCTGTCTCAGTCTCTGTCTGTCTCTGTCTTAGGAATTGACTCCAGGGCATTTCCAATAAATTATGCCTCAAGCCCTTTTAAAAGATATTTATTCTGAGATAGGGTCTCACTAAGTTGCCCAGGCTGAACTGAACTTTCCATCTTCCAGATTCAGCCTCCCAGAGTGCTGAGACTACAGGCAAACACCACCGTTATCTTCTTTCCCTTCTTTTTATGTGGTACATTTTCGTATGTGTGAGAAAACAGAATAAACAAATAAACCAAGGGTGAAAAAAACTAGTTTAAAATTGCCTACAGTCTTACCATTTAGCAAGAATCATTATGAACATTGTGAGAAAAACATTTCCACAGCTTGTTCTACAGTAATATATAACAAAACATAAAGCAGTAATAATATTTACAAAGCACTTACTCTGAACCAGAACACTGTACATTTACACCTTCATGAACTGCGTACCCTGCTATTATCACTCCTGATTCGTGGAGAGACTGAGGCAGAGACAGATCAAGCACCTTCGGCAAGGTTATAAAGGTAGTAAGTCCTGATTGGTTCTCAAACAGCCTGGCTCAAAAATCACCTCGTCCCACCATTCTGATATGTGCCTCTCATTGGGTCCATTTTGAATTAGAGATGTCCTCACACTTCTTTTATTGTCTTCTAGCTCTCTCACTTGCTCTATGATGGAGTTTCCGCCAATGGTGATACATTCGTCTATGGCAGTGGTGATGAAACTATGGTGTGTGCCCTGTACCGGGTTGTTTATGTCATTGAACGCTCTGAAAGGTTCACAATCTGAAAGGCATCATTTTTTCATAATTCTCCATTTAATTCCAACTAAAAGGGCTCACAGTAATGTATGTCAATGCTCCCCTCTTGTTGAGCATATAGACTAAACCACACTGCAGGAACCGTTCACCTGAGGAATTTCTGCCTTTATTCTCAAAGCCCCACTGTTCCAACCAACTCATGTACCAACTTTGTTTGGAAAACAAAACAGATTGCGTGTTGCAAGACAGAGCTGCTGGCAAAATACTCCATCGTGTCAGATTTATACAAACCCATCTCCTGTGTATTGCACCATGTCCTAGAAAACTGAAAACCATGAAAACAAGTGCTCATATTTTAAGGAACTCAATGACAGCTGATAAAATATTGCATTTTCTGTAGCAGTTTTTACATAAAGCTTCCACCTTAAAGAAATGGATTTGATGGGACTAGGTGGTAATTTTTTAACACAAGCAGTGACAAAATAAACACCATCTGTTAGTATTGACTTATTCTATAGCATTCTCATGCTGGGTGATTTTATTTCACTTTTTTCAAAAATGGTTAATGACACATCTGGTAGTCAGCGAAGGTACACTCTGGGTGATTAAATGTGGTCATAAGTTTACACAAAATGCTGACAGAACATTTTTCCTGTTCCATTATAACCAATGGGGCACATCTGAATCCTGGCTAGCTATTCATTTTAAGCCTCCTGTAGAATTATCTGTTTGATAGCAGTTGAACTTTTGGAACACCATTGCGTGATCTGAGGATCTATGAGTACCAAAAAACAAGACAAAATTGGATATGCAAGAGATTTATTGGGAGATACACCTATTAAAAAGTGAAACAGAGATGTAGGAGAACAGAAAGAGAAACTTTTCACTGAAAACATTGAGTCTCACACTCGCCAGGTTAGAGGGAAAAGGAAGGCACTAGAGATAGAAGGTCCCCAGACCACAGCACAGTCTAAAGTCATGTCATCAAGACATTGAGAGCTCAAGGAGTCGAAGTTGCCCATCAGAAATTTTCAGGATCCCATAGAAATTGAATGACTTTGTTTCCCCACCATGCTAAGTCTTTGGTTTGCAGTATCCCATGGGAAGCCTGACCTCAGCAGAAATACAGTGGTGGACCCAAAGAGGACAGCAGAAGTGACTTTCTGTCCACTGTATTCCCACACCAGGAGACCTATGGGTGTGTTTTCATAGTCACTGTGAAAATGACAGTGGATGAGATAATCATTGCAGTTATTTGTCTCTGTGTGTCTTTTTAAAGAAGAAAATGCACTCGTGTGCAGGATAGTAGTGTTTGGGTCAGGAAAGGACCATACACACAACATGGTCCCATGAGATCACAATAAGGCTGAAATTTCCTGTTGCCTGTGGATGTATGACTCACACATTGCTGGTGACACTGATGTCAACAAACCTACTGCACTGCCAGTCGTGTGTATAAGTGTATAACACGTATGGTTCACAATATGGTGGTAACAGCTATGTTACCTCTTTATATATTTATTATGCTACATTATTCTTGTAATTGATGTTTTAAAGCATGTGCCTTCTGCTTCTAAAATGAAAGTTTACCATAAGTCAGCAGCCTTACACATCTTTTATTTATAGCATTTCTTGATTGCCTTAAGAGGCCACATTGAGTCACTGTGTTCACACAGGGATGGAATCACCGATGACGCATTTCCAAGGCTCTGTCCTGTCATTAGCAGTGCTCAGTGCTCTATTCTACAACACTGACATTGGCCTCTCCTCCCCTGATGTCTCCAACTCCCTTCCCCAGAAGCAGGCATAGTAGAGGCTCTGCATAGCTGGGGGCGTGGGGCCAGTTTGTATTAAATTCTGTTTGCTAAGAGAAAGGAAAGACTGCTTGACACCTGGCTTACTTCTTCATCTGCTCTTCAGTATCACCCAGGGGATCTTCCCCTGCTGCCATTCTTGCTTTCAATGGGAAGTGTATCTTACATCTGCTGTGGTTCTCAGCCCTTGAACCTGAGACCCCACTTCCCATTCAAATAGGAAAATCCTCTAGGGACAGAAGAGATGGAATTTAGGGAAGGATATGTTCTTTGAGTAATTCAGAAGCTCAAAATATATTTTGAGGACCAGAAGGGAAAAAATGAATTCTATAATATAGGATCACTTTCCATATGCCAGACCATTGCACTACTACTTCCTTCATTCTTATTGACGGATTTCTTTGTTTGTATTGATGGATTTGTTTCTTTGATTTTTTTATGGATGTATAAAGTAAAGTACAAAGACATCTAGTGATATTTCATTGGCCTACAAGTAGAAGCAACAAGTCCAGAACATAAAGAGTTTCCTATCATTTCTCTTGAGGTGTTTTATTTGGTTTTTTATTTGTTTGTTTGTTTTGTTTTTGTGGGTTTTTTGTTTTGTTTTTTGCTTTTTTGGTTGGGTGGTGGTAGTACTGAGGAATGAACCAAAGGGCACTCTACTACTGAGCTACATTCCCAATCCCTTTTATTTTTAATTTTTTTTTTTTGAGACACAGTCTTGCTAAATCACTAAGTGAGATTTGAGTTTGTGATCATCCTGCCTCAACCTCCCTCTCTGCTGGGATCATAGGTGTGTACTGCCCCAGCTGACTCTTCTGAGTTTTTATATATAATTGAGCGCTCAAAGAGTTTCTCAGTTTTGCCCATAATTTTACTTTTCATTTGAGAAGAGTTTCTGAAATATGAATAGATATCATTCTTTATGTCCTGAAATAGGGTACTGAACTGAGAGGGTTACGTGTGTCCTCATGTTTGCTGCTAACTAGTTGTGTGGTTGTGAACTATTCACTTAGGATCTTAGGTTTTTCATCTATAAAAGAAAAAGATTGCATTAGATAATGTTTGCCAAGCTCGAGCCATTTCCACTTCCTAGTATCCTCATTTTTGCCACATTTCTAAAGCCACTCATAATTAATTTCCCTGAAAACGAATTTAAAATGATTCCCTCTTTCAGATTAAATACATTTAAAAATGAAAGCGTTCTGCAGCTGTTTAGAAGGAAATGACAAAACAAAGTAGCAAGTAAAATTTCACAGACAGTGATGTAGAAGTTGACCTCTGTATCCTCTGGTTCCACATCCAAGGATTCAAGCAATTGCAGATTGAAAATATGCAGAAAAATACTTTGTCTATATTGAAAATGCACATTTTTGTCATTATTTCCTAAACAGTGCAGCCAAACAACCAGTTCTACAGCATTTACATAGTATTAGAGATCTGAAATAACCTAGTGATGATTTAAAGTATGGAAGGAAGGGGTGATATGCAAATACCACACCATTTTTTGAAGACACTGCTCACATGTCAGGGTTTTGATACCTACAAATAGTCTTAGAAGCAATCTCCTTAGGATACTAAGGGACCACACATGTGTGACAGTGTGCAAGCCCACACACACACAGAGGAATCTAAGGTGATAAAGGAATGCTAGCAACAAACTTTCTTTTAATATAATCAGAAATTTGGATGAGAAACTGAAAACAAATTATCTCTAGTAAGGATGTTCTGGAGATCCAGTACTTTTGTCACTTAATCTTATTTTGTGAGTTACCAAAGCCTTATATTTGGAAAGTTGGTCTGTGGTATCGCCACATCTCATGCACGTGTGCTTTCCATTCTTGCTCACCTTTACCTACCATTAGCCTCATTTCTCCTCATCCTTCCAATTGCTATGTTTGCAAGGATCGCTATTCCTCAGACAATAGCGCTACTGTGTCTGCGTCTTGGCTCACAAGTGACAAGAGAAGAACAAGAACAATTCCTTTCCATTCTTCCAGGAGGTTTCAAGGAAAGAAAATAGAGCCAAATAAGGAGGATAAAGCCTCAGCCAAGCCACACGGTGTCTTCTACCAGCAGGCATTTTACTCAGTGAAGATCAGTTTCAATCAAATAGTGAGTGTATAAAGATAGACCTACATACAAGGTTATATCCCGTCTCTGCAATCCTGTTTACTGACCTGCCATCCCATTACTGCCCCCTAGCAACCATCATCAAACAAATTACCTTTTACTATGTTTTACTTCACGGTCCTTTAGAAAAGGCATGTCCCTGCCATCAAACAGAATGTCGTTCAAACTTCAGGTGTCCTCCACACAAGGGAAAAGATGCAGTGGTTCCAGAGGTGGAGAGAACTAGGAGTTTTCCCAGTGGATCTTGGGGCAGTCGATGTAGAGGAGACCCATTGGTGGGCGAAAGTGATCGAGAAAGAGTAACTGGTGCCACAGAAGTTGCTCCTACAGCATTAGCCTAACTCCAGGTAGGTGGTATAACATGAACATCCTTTCCTAACCTTTCTCATCCTCAAATCTGAAACTGACTATGCAATGAAAGTCTCAGTTATATTTTAGTGCCATTGGAGAGTCAAGGATACTCCCTTCTTGACCCTCTGCCTTGTCACAAACCATCTGCTTCCCTGCATCACTGCTTGGTAGCCCTTTCTATCCTCTGGCCTCTTTTCCAACCTGGAGCACCACTACCTGAAGTTATTTAAACATATGTCTGATTGCTTAGTGCTGGTCTCCACTCACTAGATTGTAAACTCCATATGACAGACCTTATGTGTCCTGCTTGCAGCTTGCTCACAGGGTCTAGAACAGTGCTTGGTAAACAGTAGTAGGTCAATAAATATTGAAAAGTCGAATAGATTGGCCCAAAGCAATTGCCCCCATTCACTCTAACTTAGTAAATTAGTTCCTAATTCTGGCTGTGCACTACTATTACCTGGGGTTTTGTTGGCAGCACAGTTTCTGGATCATCACCCCTGGATAGTCTGATTTAGCTTGTCTTGAGTGAAGCTGAGGAATCTGTATTTTTAATTAACATCTCAGGTGATTTGGACACAGCCAGACCTGGACTGATATTTTGAAATTGCTCCCATGGGGAATATTGCTGAGACAGAACCTCACTGTCAGTATTGCCTAAACTACATTTCCTATGTTGCAGGCTATTAATTAAATGTGTGCCCATGATTTTAAAAATATAGATCTTAAAGGTTTATCCAGTATGCATATGTGCTACTGGCAGGAATTGTTGTATTTACCCATACCTTGTCTACACTAAGGCAAGGATAGCAGCTATCCAGTCAAGTGCTTCCTCCCCAAGAAAAAGATGTGTTATTTAGATTAGCAAATAGAGTGGTAAGTTGCTGAGCGGTTGCCCAAATGGCCTTTGAGCTTTCTTCTAGAATGGCATCGATACACAGTAGAAGTGCAGCAGATGGATGATAGTGTCTCATATGCGTTCATGCTGGGAATCAGGCCATTGTGAGTTTTTTTTTCTTGGTCCCCTAAAGGGCTGCCTGGTTGGCTTGTGCAGTTCAAATTGGCAGTATGGAGTGGAAATGGAAAGCCCAGGCTTTGGAGTTAGACAGCTCTGGGTCTAGAACGCAGAGTGACTACTGATTAAAGTGTGACGTGGGGCATTTTACATGGCCTTTGTGAGCCTCAGATGTTTCATCTGTAATTAGGGATGATATTATCTAACTCATGGGTTTATAATGAGCTATCAGTGCAGTGTGGCTGGCATTTTGTAGCTAGGGTGCTCAATAAATGCAAATATCACAACCTTTGGGAAGAGCGACTCAGACCATTCCACTGCCAAAAATTGCCATACCAAGTCAACAAAGTAAGAAATTTTGTCTCCATGGTCAAGAGAGAGACCAGCCAAAAGTATTTGCTCGGCCATAGAGAAATTGAAAATAATGAAACTTCAACATGTTTTTATAAGTTTCATCCAAATTTTGTTTGACACTTGCTTTCGAATGGTTAGAATTTCAATAATTGATTCTTTTTTTACAGTCACATAATTTTCCTGAAAGTTGGATTGTATTTCCATAAAAAGGTTGGCCTTCATTCAGTTTCAGCCTGATTCAATCTACTCAAAATTAATCTCTAAAGGAATGGTCCCAATACATAAGCAAAAGAGTTGTTATTGGAGGGTGAGGTAACTGTTATACGCCAACAATTGATGCTGCTGCTTCTCACTGTCACCTACTTCTTAAGAAATATGTAGGCAAAAATAAAGTTGATTAATATAAGGATTATTCAGCTTAGATCAGAGTAAAGGGTCTTGGGTGGGTGATGGAAAAATATAGCTCAGATGATTCCATACTCAGAAGAAAAACCAATATGCAGATAGACCTTAATGTCAAAGCTGACATACATCTCAGCATATATTAACTAGCAGGTCCACAGTACTGTAGTATGCTATCATAACTGTATGTGAAGGCTGGTTAGATATGGGACTATTCCTTCTGGGTGTGAGTGTCCCCCATAGGGGGAGGGGTTAGGACTCCAGGAACCAGCAGAGTCACTCCTGTTAACTATTAAAAATAATTAAAGTCATGGAAGCAAAGCAAGTTGATTGGCTATTTACAATTGCATTTATTTGAGATTTCAAGAAAGACACCAGAAACTTCACGATTTTAGTATTACCAGAAATGAAGAAAAATCACCTACTTCTAACACTCTCCCCTCTCCAGATTTCCCATATCCACTCCACCTGCTCTGCACTTGACCAGCTCAATTTTTAGTCCCAAGTCAGCCCATGTAAGGTCTCATGCATGTCAGTTTATATAACATAGGAGAGAGTTAGTTCTGGATTGAAGCCAAGCAGTGGAATCACCTCGAGATTTTTTCAAACCTGATTCTGTTTGCCTTGGTCTGGGTAGGGTCAGGAATTAAAGTGTATAAAAACTCCCTACCATCCAATCTACCTCTGTGGCCCCTCCCCATCCTTCCTTGCCTCTAGTAATCAATCTACCTTCAGATCAATTTTGTTTTAGCCTGAACATAAGGAAAGAATCTGCAGGATTTGTCTTTCAGTGTCTTACTTATTTCACTCAATGTGATTCCTTCAGTTCCCATCCATTTTGCTGCAGATGATAGAAAATTATTCACTCTTGGACCCATAAATATATCTGGTTGTATATGCTAATCAAAATTTTAAACAAATTGTTTAAGGATAAGGACATGGTAACTAGACTTATTTTATCATTACACGTTGTCTACATGGGTAGAATTACCACACTGTAACCACATAAAGATGTACAATTGGAATAATAATAATAATAATAACGAAAGCTCCCCAGTTGAGTCCCATGCCCAGTTGCTGCCTTAAACCAGCACTCAGGGTAGAAGAAGATCGCTTTCCCCAGAACTGGAGGTGATTCAGCTGTATTTTCTGTGCCTGCCTTTGACAAATTAGTTGCAAATTATGCTCCTGACTGCTTTTACATAACAATTAACACAGTCTTGTTTTCATGGGAGATGCCTTCATGATGAGCCTATTCACTCTGTCATTTCTTTGCTTTGCTTCTTTACTATGTTGTCTTTTAAATGAGCTTAGTGGATGAAGTCTTGTTGGTGCAGACTGAGCCTGCTAATCATTCCTTTCCTTTCTCAGACTTTTGAGAATTGGGTCCCAGCTCTTAATCTCTGGGTGTGCATGAATAGTTCTCATTAGTTGTGGTAAGTGCATTAAGTGAAACTAACTATAGACGCTCGCTGAAACTGGACCGTGTAATCACATTGTTCATCAGAAGGGATTTTAATGTTTACATGCAGGGGAAAAAATTGTCACAAGTACATAAATAGCCTAGGTTTTTTTTTTTTTCACCTGGGTTGGTACAAGAAGGAACAAAGAGCCACAACATTTACTTCTGTTGATATTACCCTTGGAGTACATCTAAAGGACATTTGGGGGTATTCTATTGTACAGTCTTCATCTATGCTTGCTTCTCATACAATCAATGCCCAAAAACCTGAAGACTTCTCTAATTTTTTATTGCTTTTGGTGAGGTTGCAATCTCAATTCAGTCATGTCACCACCTAAGCAATTGTAGAAAATAGAGAAGTGATGGATATAGCTACGAAAACTCTGCTTTGCAAACCCTGAAATTTGGATTTCATATTATTATTACATGTTGTGAAATAATGCTCTCCTTTCAATTTTTCTTCTGTTTTAATTCCTGTTCGCACAGAAACAGTCATTGGGTCAGTTTGATGCTAGATGTTAATCTTAAAATTTGAGGTGATTCTTGAAACACACAGACCAATATTAGTCTCGTTGTCCCCCTTCACAGTCTGCAGATCTAATTCAGCTCCTAACATACTTACGATCTTGACATTTGCCATATTCTTTCTGTAGATCGGGAGCTAACTTATTCATCATTATCACAGATGGTCGTCTTCCCTTTTCTGTGGATGAAAGGACTCAGCAAATTTTAAAACAAATGAACTCAAATGGGAAAATGACTAGGAGGTGTTCTTTCAAGAAAGTAGACTGTTTTCTCAGCTGAAAGGACCAATTGTTCTTTGATTGTAAGAGTTCCCATTAGTACAGAGGCCACCCCCATCCAAGTTTTTGCTTTCTACCATTTCAACTACCCATAGTGAAAAAAAATTAAATGAAAAAACTCAGAAATAAACAATGTATGACTTCTAAATTGCATGCCATTCTATATAGCCTAATAAAATCCTGCCAGCCAGAGACAATGTATCCATTCTGCATATGCTGCCCACAAATTAGTCACTTATTAGCTGTCCTAACTATCAAATCTACTATTGCAATATCAAATCAACTATTGCAGTGTCATAGTGGTTACATTCAAGTAACCATTATTTTACTTATTAAAGGCCCCAAAGCACAATAGTGATGTTAACCATTGAAATATGCTGCCAAGGAGAAGACAGAAAGACAAACACAAGTGTCCCTGGGCACCACTGCTGTCCCTTGAAGGATGAGGTCACCCTCTGCCTGGAGCTGCAGCTCTACCTGGACGCTGCCCCCTTCCTGCTCCTGTCACCTGCTAGAGCTCAGCGTGAAGTTTGCCCCCACAGGGAGCCCCCCTGGTGCCTACTGTACAAACGGCTCCTCAGACTTGGACTGGTCCCTCTTTGCTTAGCTTTTCCTGCAAGTACTTGTCTTGAATCACAATCATGAAAATATAATATATTTATTAGCTTAATGGCTATTTGCTAGACAATAAGCTTCTAGAAGACGTGTTTATTTCTTCACTGCTTTAGTTCCAGCACTTATCACAGTTCCTGGCCCATTACAGGGGATTAAAACATATATTTTGGAATGACAAAATATCAATTTTAAGTCCACTTTTTCTCATACTCCATTGTACTTAGTGCAATTTTTCTATCTGTAGCCACTATGCATGGGTAGCTTAACACAGAGAAGTAAATATTCAGAAGCTTTCACTACAATAGTCCAACAATTATCCCCCAAAGTGATTATGTTCCTGCTACATTCAGGGTTCAAAAAAGTGTTCTGCTATTTGCCTTTATTGTAGACAAGAAATTATACCTATCGCCAAATGCTACAGAGGGAAATTATTCATCCTTCTCTTTTCTGATTCTGTGAGCTGACCCTGAGCTCAGATATGATTAACCTTAACTGATGGCCTCTCTCTACAGTAATTTAAACTATATAAAAAGGCCTTCTGTATAGCACACATCTGTCATCCCAGTGCATACCTGTAATCCCAGTGCTCTGAGAGGCTGAGGCAGGGGGATCTCAAATTCAAGCCTACCATAGGAAATGTAAAGACTGAATGAGACTCTGACTCAAAACAAACCATAAAAATGGGCTAGGCATGTGTTTCAATGTGCACACCCTGGATTCAGTACCCAGTACTGGAGGATAGGAGCGAGGATGGCCTCCCCTCTTTAATATTCCCTTTCCCAGGACAGCATGAGTTGTTTCTAGTTTTGGAATTACCTCTGAGGTCCAGATGCTGTGTTTCATTCTATAGGATCCTGGCTTTGGTCACCTCCTCATCTCCCTCCAATGTGTCTCCCACTTTCCCATACGCATTGCTTTGCCATTCTGAGTAACATGACCTTCCTCATTCAGACCATGGTATCTCTCACTCCATCAGGCTCTGGCCATGCAGCTCCCTGTGCTAAAACATTCCTGCCCATGGCCCTCTTGTGCTCACCCCTCAGCTCCCAAAACAGAATGCTGTGTGTCCCAATCCTATACTTAGCTAGCAATGCAAGTCCAGAGAGAAGGGAGAGAGAGGAGGCCACACGTTTGGTTGTGACTAATGAAAAGGAGCACTTGTGCCTGTAATAGATGACAGCCCTGACCAAGGTGTTCAAAACAGAGATGGAAAACATGTTAAGTCCATAAAAATCAAAGAGTAGAGGACTAGAGTGTCTCAAACACTAGGATATTGTGTGCAGTACAACCCTGAGGTTTCTTCAAGCTCAATCAGAGAAGAGTATCGTCTACCCTTAGCTGCAGTTTTGCTTTTTGAGGCTTTGGTTTACCCATAGTAAACTTTGTTCTGAAGACATTTCATGAAAAATTTCAAAAGGGACAAATCATAAGTTTTAAATTGTGTTCTAAATGCTTAGTAGCCTGATGAAATTTCATGTGGGCCCACTATACCCCACCCGGACTGTGAACCATCCCTTCTCCGTGGTCCCTGTGTCCATGTTGCACTCTGTTAGTCACTCAGTAGCTGTCTCCATTACCACAGTCACTGTCACAGTGTTGCAGTGAAAATTTGTCTTGGTTTCAGACCTACACCGGGGGTTTTAGAACTTATGGTCCACATATTCAGGAGGTGGGTGACTCCAATCATTTGACCCATAAAGAGAGTGTGCTATGAATATCAAGTAGGAAGAGTCACAGGTTTACCATCCGAAATACCAGGCTAAGTTAGAAATAAAAGAGAACTCCAGATAAGCATTGGGCTCACTTTACCTTAGTTTTGCATCTGAGCTTTGTACACTTGAAGAAGCCTCTTTATACACGTCCGAGTCTAATCACCTCGCTTTCTGGACGATGTGGCTTGGGTTTGCAGGATAAGAATGCTGAGCAGGTCTCCCCACTAACAAAGATAGAACTTAGAACAATGCCCTGCTGATTATCTTTCTAAGAATTCTGAACCCTGCTGGGTTCATGGGACAACATTCCTGTGCGTGGCTGGCAGCTTAAACAGCTTGGGAATCCATCATCCCTCCGCCAGTGGCTGAGGAAGGCAGAGGAGCAGCTAGCAATAATGTAGTGACGATTTGTTTCCTATCAACTAAGCCGGGCTTTTGTGGAACATTTTGCTATTCGGTATTGTCCCCAACCGCCCCAACAATGCTGTGTGATGGAAATTATTATTATCCCACATATATAAATGAGAAAAACCCCGAGGCTTAAAAGATTAACTAACTTGGGAAAATCGCATCGCTCGAAATGGAGAGAGCTAGAAATCGACTCCATCAGGCTGGCTCTGCACATATCGCTGTACGTGTAGTAATAATACTGGGGTTTAGGAGAAAGTTTTGCATAGCATTTTGGAGAACATCTTGAGCACTAAAGACCTCTTCACAGATATGATATATCATGGAACAGAATGAAATTTCCAAAGGCGCTTAGTTTCTCTGAAAAGATGGAACAGGCTTAAAGAGCACTTAACTCAGAAAATTTACAAAACCCCATTGCTCCCTTGATAGAAAAATCAAATAGGACAAAGAATAAAGTACTTTCTTAAAAGTCTTTTTAAAAATGCAATGTGAAGATAGGGGCCGTACATCATACATGTTAAGTTTGTCTGAAGTAATGAAGAGCTAAGATTCTCTGAGTACTTACTTTACAGACACAGTCAGGTGAGTCCCTTGCAGCTCTGGGGCAGGGTCTACGGGTTCAGGTTGTGGACTGCACAAATCCCCAAAGTACAATTCATATAAATGATAACATGCATGGTAGCTCCAGGTGTGGGGAATCTCAGAAGCCCTACACAGGAGGTTGTTACCAATGTCCAACCTGCTGAGAGTATTGAGATTTAGTGAGTACTTCACACTGAATATAGCTAGGAAGGCACTGAGCTGGGCTATAACCCAAAGTGTCCTTCTGCATAGTTCTGGGTCCTCACTGCTCTTGATATAGCAATGCCCCTGTACCCACCCTCTCTCAGGGCAGAAAGTAAACTGCTCAAATCTGCCTTGTCATGCTTGGCTGGGCTATATGACTTCAGTCTTTATAGGAAGCTCAAAGCTTGCTATTAATGGTGCGGTGCTATTAGTGGTTGCTTGTAGATATCACAATTCAGTCCATCTTGAAGGGATATATTTTAAAAGCATAATAAACAGATCCTGTTTGGATATGTGCATTGATTCTGTATTCAGTATCATTATCTTTCCTGTTAGTGTAGCCTACACAAGAAAAATAAAATCGTTGTTCAGAAGTGACACTTGGTTCAGCCCAGGTACACACAGTTTTCTCTAGCTTAGAAAAAAGAAGCGAGTTTGGGGGATACTTGTGTGCATTGATTTCAGTTTCAAAAGAACAGCAGGAATTACTCAGGTAAAAATATTTATGTTAATGTGATGCAAGTTGCACATTTTATCAGTGTGACCAATAGCGCTTTCTAAACAACAGCTGCTAGATGTATGTACACAAGAAACACGACAAGTCTATGTGAGATATAATTTTTGTTTTCTAGTTGTTAGGTTTGCTTTTAGCTGATCATTACATCTCCCAACTACACACTTCCAGGATGTGGGATTTTTGCCCAAGAGGCAAAATCATGGGTAAATGAGGCACATTTTTGACTATGTTAACCCCATATAGACATAAGGTTACAGATGCTCTGCACTATTTTGGATGATAGAACCATAGAAAGTGGTATTATTGCCATGATTTTTCTATTAGTTTCAATGTCTGCATGAAATTAGCAAAAAGGGTCAGTTGCTTGTTCTTACACCATGCATCCTCTAATGTTCCAATGAGAAGCAGGAAAATCAGCATAGATTGCTGACATGTGTCGTGTGAAATCGTGAGCAGGGCACATAACCCCTGGTGTTTGTGCCATTTTGGAAAAGAGGGAGGATAACAGGAGTCTCATAGATCATTCTAAAGGTTTCCTAAATTGTTCGGTGCATAAAGGGTTTGTGGTCCTCTACATTAAAGCTGCTCTTATTATTATCATCTTGCACTATTCTGTGCTGTACACTGGGCAGGGATCTGCCTGCATCATTGTATAAACGTTTAGTCATTTTAATGACAGTTGGTAATTTTTCAGGTGACCTTTCCTTACTATTTATGTGTATATTGTAATCAACCCGAACTGTGCTAAAAGTAAATATGTTTCTTTAAATGTTACTTTCTCTCAGCCCCTTGTAGAGAATGTTTGTTTTGGCAAGTGGAAGTGTATCCTGCTTTAATTACCCCATCAGGCTTCTTCAATTCGAAAAATGTTCACACCATTTTGCAGATTGCCACAGTTACAGGAAGCTCTAAGGTGCGCTCCCATCCTTGAAGGTATCTGGAAAAGGACTGTTGATGCCTTGTTATGCAGGGAGGAATCACCTTGAAGTAGCAAAGAAAGGGTTAACTCATGCAATGACCACTGATACAGTGATTTCACTATTTAGCGAGGGCATCCTACTTTCTCTACACATCTATTCAATTGGTCACACAGATGAGATAGCCTCTGAACTTGCACGCATGGACAGCCACATCCCAGACACAAGATAATGAAGGACAGAACAGCTGGGGTTTTAATACCATGACATGCTTTGAGAAATTTCTGCCTCTCTTTCCCCTTTCCTTGTCATCTCTCTTTTATCCAAGTCCAGCTCTGCCTTGCTGACATACCTTTTTGCCAATTGATGTACAGGTTTGAGTCTTGCTTCTCTCCATGGGACCATGTCACTCTTTGAATTTGACTTTGCTATAATGCAGAAGGGGCTACTATTTCCACAGCATGAATTCTTTAAGTAAGAAATGCTCTTCCAAGAACTACTTTTTCTTTTCAAAGGTATTTGCTTGCATATTTCTTCCCTCCCATCCTCTCTCTTTTTTGCTCTGTTTCCTCCATGTTCCTGATTTCTCTCTTTCATAAAAGCATAAGCACAGGCGCAAGGACCACAGCATCAGTTGTGTTTACAGTCTGGTCCCTGTCTGGCCAGATGATTTTTATTTGTCACTGCAGATAAATTTCTCTGGATGTAATCTTAGCCTATACTTTTAACTTTAGCAATCTTATATTTCTAAGAGCTATAACCTAAGCATATCTTATTCAACAATAGCTACCCTTCCTAATTCATTTAACACCAAGTCCACAATACAAAACTTAGTACTTGAGGCGAAGTCATCCCATGCAGGGCAAAATAGCTGCCTCTGATAAAATAATGTCCTGCCTTCTCCTGTCATTTCCATTAGGAAGATAAAATATTTTCAAACAGAAGAGGTAAATGCCAAAAGATGTGGTCCATGATTGAGCAGAGAAGCAGCAGAAGGAAGAGGGCAGTGCAGGCCAGAAAAATCAAGGACAAAGAAGGCTTTGAATAAAAACTGCACAAAGTGACTTTGAATTGCAGTAACCTTGTGTGGGTTAACTGGTTTTCCTTCTCGCTGCTGTGTCTTGGAGTTGAAAGAATCAGCTCCTTTGACTTGAGTACTTTAAATTTTTTGCATTTTCTCCAGGCTGTGCTGGTTGATGTTGAAAGAAATATGATGTCTTCTAGCTTTTCTCTCAAATGCTGAAGAGCAGTCCCTAGGGTAGAGGAAAAGGCATGTGTTAGGACTGGTGGAGTACAAGGGAAGGAGATGGAGATAGAGCGTGCTGGTTATTTCAAGTCAGATCTGTGGCCTGTATTATTGACAGTGGAGATGGAATAGTTCGAAGTAGGTAAGTCACTCTCAAGAAACCATGTGTTGCTTTGAGTTTGCAGAAAACACCTGAAGAAGGACAAGTCCCTTGCTATGTTCTAACTACCTTGGATTTTTTTATGAACTGGAATGTAAACAGTGATAGAAGACTTGAACGTTTTTAATGGTAAATATTGTAAAGGAAAACTTGAACCCCCAGACTTACTTTCTTAGCAAATATGGTTATAATGTTCCACCTGCGCAGGGGTAGAGCTCTACTCAACTCAAACTAGGCGATGATTTCAAATGCATTTAAAACCAGCTCATGATGGACAGATGTTTGGTGAAATGGAGTAATTGTTAACCTCTTGGTTTCTTGTAAATATAATTTTTAAAAATCTAGAATAATTGGTTTGATTCTGAGTGCACCTATTTTATTTCTTTGATTATTCTGAATAGAGTTTCAGAATGTTCTTTACTTATGATTACCTTTTGTTCTGTTATTGGCCTCCTCCCTCCTACTTGTCAACTTCTATAATGAACTTCTGAATGTAACAGCTAAAGGGAGTGAACAATAAAGTTCTGTTACTTATAGCTGCAGTGAGGAGGAACAGTGTGGGTGACCCTAATCTTCACCTGGAGTTCCTCAGCCTCCTTTTTCCCAGGTCTTTCTTGTGCTCCACACTAAGCACTAATATAGATGAATAACCCACAGTGTTGTTAAAAGTATGCAAGTTTATAACTGAAATTTTCTATTTTTCACTAATATTTCCCCCTGCTTCCCTTGATCCAGATTCTGCTCTCTTCTTCTATGAGTTTGACTATTTAGATGTATCATATAAGTAGGATCTTATTTGTCTTTTAATTTCTGGCTTATTTCACTTAGCATAATGTCCTCCAGATTCATCCAGGTAGTCACAAATGATAGGATTTCCTTCTTTTATGGAAGAATAATATTTCCTTGTAAGTACATAACACATCTTCTTTAACCTTCATCCAACATGGACATTTAGGTTGCTTCTGTATGTTTGTATTGTGATAGTGTTGCAGTGAACAAGAGAGTAGAGATACATTTCCAAACTCCTGATTTTAATTCCTTTGGTTATCGTCTCAGAGACAGGATTACTGGATCAAATAATAATCCCATTTTTAATTTTTCAGGAACATCTATACTGTTTTTCATGATGGTTATATCAGTCTGCATTCCCACAAACAGTGTATAAAATTTTCCTTTTCTTTATATCCTCTTCCAAAACTTAACTTAATTTTTAACAATAGCCATCCAACCAGAAATTAAGTGATATCTCATTATGGTTTCCATTTACATTTTCCTGATGATTAGTGATACTAAACATGTTATCATGTACCTATTTTTCATTCCTGTATCTTTTTTGATAGAAATGCCTATTCAGTGCCTCTGTTCACTTGTAATCAGGTCATTAGGGTTTTTATTTGTTTAGTTTTTTTTTCTATTGACTTGTGCTTCTTAAGTATTTTAGATATTAGCCCTTTATCAATTATATTTTTTAAAAATAATTTCTCCCAATCCATAGGTTGCTTTTTCATTTTGTTGATTGTTATTTTTTTCTGCACAGAAGCTTTTGGTTTAGTGTAATGTCACTTGTCTATTTTTGCTTTTATCACTTGTGCTTTTGGCACTATATCCAAGAAATCCTTGCCAATATGTTTATGGTGTTGATTGAAGTGATGGTTTCACAGAAATATACTTATCCCCAAATTGATCCAGTTGTATACATAAAATATGTGAAGCTTTTGGTATGTCAGTCATGCCTCAATAAAGTGGCTTTACAATATACTAATAATAGCAGTGTGAATTTTAGTACATGGTAAGCCTGTCGAAATCCTAGAAACCAATGTTTAATACTGTGTAGGATCCTGGTCAGTCTTACTGCTGCGTTTCATGAGGCGTTAGTGTCGGTTCCTGAAACAGACTGATGCTCCTTGTACATTTGAGCATCTAAGAGTTTCTGTCTCTTCCGTAGACTCCTGACTGCCACAGCTTTAAGGGTCCATACATAGCTCTGAGTGACAGAGACTCTCCATCACATAGGGAAATGGGGTCCAGAGTCATGTCAAAATTCAGAATATGAGCTATAGTTTACCAGAGTAAAAAGAAATAGAGTTGTGCTAAGTGTTTGCTGGTCGAACCAGTTATCTGTTCAGTGGGTAAAACCAGGACATTTTGGCTGTCTTGATATATGTCAGTTCGTTGATGAGGAGATATGATCTAGGGTCAGATAGACAAATAGATCTTATCTCAAATTTGATTTCTATTAATTGTTAGCAATTGCTTAAGATGTTGATTTTAAAATAATATGATGTAATAACATCTGAACTCATTAAAAAATCATAATTGAAAAGTGTTTCCTGCCATAGAGAAGAATGTAATGGAGACACAGAAAGAGGATAAACAAACAAAATTATATATGCATATTAGATATGTATATATTGTATTATCAAAATAATAGATGCCCTTTCAACTTTGAAAGAGTCATTGTAAAAATGAACTGCAAAGTATAGATGGCAGGTACTATTCCACTGTTCACGGCATCATTCCTTTTCTCCCAGAGAAACAAAGTAGCTCAATTACAATTTGAGGCTCCTATGACCATATCCTGAGTTCTACTCTAAGATACATATGTACAAGTGATATTCATTGTTTCCCGTCCAGGAAAGTCGTATTTGGTGATGACAGTGTTAACATCAGATCCAAGTGTAGCCCTAGAACTCTGGGAGAACCCTCAGAGGGGGCAGAAAGATGACATTTGTCCCTTTACCATCCCACTATAATAGGGTCACGTGTCCTTGACCAAGTCTCTGTCCTGCTTTGTAGCCCTGTCTCTTCCAACTAGAGCTCACTGTGTGGTCTTCTCTGATCCCTAGGATATTCGATTTTCTACTCTAATTTTCTCCCCAGCACATTCCCATTTAGTTTCTATAGAATTTATTCTTCCTTTCCTAAGTGTAATTTTTTGTATCTATCTTATTCAAATTTCATTTCATGTAATCCCTTCAGTGCAGCCAGGCTATTTTGGATGCTAAACATGTTGTCTCTTCCCTGACAGCTGGGTATTCATTGTAGAATATAAATATATATACTTAACTCCAATGTCCGTAACACTTATAACAGTAGAACTCAAGTCAGAGCCAGGAGGAGAGAGGGTAGCCATCCACAAGGTTCCTCCAGTTGACACTTGTTCTTGCAACAGGTCAACAACAGTGAATGCTAATGTGCCATTTAGGACACGCGCTCCATCTCTGCCTCAGGATACTTTGTCTTTGTGTATCACCCTCAATCTTCTCTCCATTTAGACAAACTTTCTTGGCCTGCCATACCCGTGGCAGAACATGGTTGTTATCACTCCAAAGTTTCACATTCCCTGTGTTGAAGAAATTTGCTCTGACTTTCAGGAATAAATCAAAATATGAGAGAAAGCAAGAGCAAGGATGAGCGAGATCGATTGATACCTGTGGTCTGACTTACTGAAGTGTCCACATCTGGTCTAGTAAATTCCAGAAAAGACAGCAAAACCACAGTGTAAAGATGAGGTTGGCAGGGTCCTACATTTGTGGGTAAGTTAAGGTGAATTGTTCCAAATCAATCCCAGCCTCGAAGACTTACTCGCAGTGAAAGTGAACCCTGAAGGGATGCAAAATGTGAGTAACTGGGAAAGAAAAAAAAAAGTGAGAGAAGCTGATGGTAATTTAACTCCTTTTCAACCTAAACTTCACAGGTGATGCTCACTCTGGGAATAATTGCCTCATCGCCATATTCTGTTGAGTTGTGTTCAACTGCGTGTGTGTGTGTGTGTACACACATAACTGAGTACATATACACATATATTCAGTGAGTACACTAGTATTTGCCACTTACTAGATAGGTGGTGAAACTATCTTGTTTTCCAGTAGTTTTCAATCTCATGAGAGGAGAGGGTCTATAAACAGTCCTAATCTCATGTCGAGGGGTGCAGGAGCCCAGCAGGCATGTAAGGATCATGGGAGAGGAGAGCAGTAATCTTCCCAGAGAAGCAAATACTGGTGCCAACTGAGAAAGGCAGAACAGAAGTAGCCTGTGCAGGGAAGTGGAGCAGGCCTTTCAGAGCAGAGGGAAAGTGTTTCCCTAGTCCATCTCCAGTGAAGAAATGATGTGGTCAAACTTTTTACATAGATCACTGCCATAGAAATATGGAAAACGGGTTCGAGCTGAAGACAAGGCGGGAGACAAGAGAGCAGCTAAGTAGCTACTGCAGGAACCTGATGAAAAAGTGATGGAGATCTAAATTTAACTGGAAGTAAAAACAATATAGCTGCCAATTATGTATGAATTCAACAAGCAGTTATTAGCATTTCTCATGTGCCATAGAGTGTGCTTGGTATTTCCCTTGGACCATCTTATTTGGTTCCCAGAGAAGGCCTAGGATGTCAGGTACTGATGTTGCAGATAAGAAAATGGACTCAGGGAGGCAATACCTGGCCAGAAGTCTCACAGTCAATAGCGGACAACGGCAGTATTCAGATTCAAGTCTGAAAACTGATTTCAGTTATTTACCTCCAGCCCAATAGTATTGGCTATGAAGAAGAGGAAATCCAGGTTAGGAATATTTAGGAGGTAAAATTAGCCAGTAGTAGGCAAGGGACCAGCTTCAGGGAGTAAGGGAAAAGAAAGTCACAATGGTGACTATTGTGTTTTTAGCACAGGGGTCTGAGAGAGTAAGTGCAGAGTCTTTGGCGTTCATTCCAGTTGAAATACATCACCTGGAAAACCAGTCATTTGGCAGCATTGCTTTCTAGAACTTGGCATTTGTGCATTTGGTGGCTGATCAATGTCTCCATCTCTTTTTGGCCTGGGCTGCTCAGCCAGCATTTCTGCTACAGTTACTTCAGTCTCTTTGTCCCCTAACCTTTTACCAGACCCACATTGCCAATCACTCTTTGCCTCAAACCAACTCTTTGCTCTGTGCCAACTCTCGGGTAGACCTGCAATGCTATCTGTGAAAAATCAGCTGGGCCCTAGTGTTTTCACTCCACCTTGCCTTTTCCATCTCATCCTGTCAACCATTCCCTGTTGCGTGCAGCTGCACTGCAATCAGCTCCTTAGGCCTCCCCAGCCACCTGCTCTTTGCAGGCTAACTTTGAATATCAAGGACATGCAAGTTGAAATTTCTCAGTGTGGCTGCCCCTTCTCCATATTTCTCTCTGTCCTTAACCATTATTGCTCTCTTCATTCTTGTTTAAACAGCAACAGAAAAAGTTGTGTTTTGTTTTGTTTGCTACCAACTGAGCCTCACACTAGCAGTGATGTGCAGACTATTTTTTAACACGTTATTTAAATCTTATATGTGATGCAAATTCAGTTATTTTTAACCTTTATTATATCCATAAAAAGGTGCCATCTTTGTCAACAGAGCCTTCATTAACCTAAAATAAACTATGAATAAGGCTAAAGTTTCTTCATCCTAACTCCAGGACAGGATGAAGTAGGTTAAGCTCCATTCAACCAGATCTTAATTAGCCCCCAAATGATGCTGTGCTTCCATTTCTAAGTCTTAACTAGTGAATTACTGGAGTAAAGAAAATAGGTTTAACAACAACAACAAAAAAGGCAAAAAGTCATTTGTAACTCAGAAATCTCGGTCTTTTACTCTCTATTACATGAGAAACTTTTTAAGATGACAACCTTTAGAAGAGTTTTTCAATAAGAGAAATTGGGGGAAATTTAAATATACAAATATGACTTTGATCCTGATTTTAGAAATGTGAGTATAAAAACATCAGGGGAACAAACTAGGTCTACTGGGTCATATAATTAAGACCATACAGCAAGTTTTCTGCTTAAAATCATTCTTTGTCTCATAGGTAGCTGTACACTTGGTCATTTTATAAAAATTTCTGTTTATGCCACAATCTCTTTTCTTCTCTTAAAATTTTGCTTTTTTTTTTTAACTTACGAGGAGGAAGCATTTTTTGAGACCCTGATACCTATTTCTCTCTCAGTTTGGGAACTGATTTTGTCATGGCCATGCACAGGGGTCTTATTGAGAAATATAAGCAGAGCTTCAGTCAAGGTTGAAACACCAAAGGAAACAAAAGCCCGTAACTAAGAAGGCTTTTCTGAATATGGAATAAAACATGAATCTAGACACCAGCAAATTACAATGCATTTTTAAGTGTTCTACCACAGTAGGAGTTTAGTGAAGAAAACAGTTTATGTGCTCTAAAATGATGGAATATTTCTTTTAGCAAATACCAGTATGTGCTAGCATGTGCATAGTTCCCTTATTAAATGCTGCGATCATTCTGGATATGGATTTTAGTGTCTTCTTGCTGGACACATCTGATTGTATAAATTAAACCTTCTAAACATCCACAATTATTCCCTGCTAGATAGGCTCATATGGTTTGTGCTTCTCCCTGTATCTATATGAGGGGTGTTAAAAAGGCAAACATTGAAGTTTTTTAAGTTTATTACAGTAGAAGACTTATTGCCATTAATCTCCCTCAGGATAGTCCCCCTCACTTCTAACATGTTTGTCCCATCATTCTTGGTAATACGTTGTTTACTGTAATAATTTTTTAAGCTTGTACATTTACCATATTTTGATTGCCCCCTGTATACTTACATATATAAGTATGTACACACCCATATTTTAATAGTGTTTTAGAAAGTATCCAATTAAGTTTGTATTTTTTAGTGAAGGTACCAGGCTCCTAGTCTACGATTATTAGAATAGTTATTAGAATACATTTCCTGAGCCTCTGCCATGCTTTTTTTTAATCCCCTTATGAAGATTCTGTTTTCCTCTCTTCTAAAATATAACACTGGTGCAAGGTGCCAAACAACATCCCAGAAGTCAGGAAGCTGCTTTTTTAACTCCTGCCCTGTAGTACTCCCCCCAGACTTCTGTGCCAAAGCTGGCTGAGAGCCCTCTAGGCTCAGCTTCCTATTTCATTTGGCTCGTACTGTCTTTCCAGTGAATCATTTTACTAGTTTGGGCATGGATGCCTACTGATCTTGTATATCAGCACAAAAGTACACACATATATATATATGCACACACACACACACATGCTTGCACACACTATATCCTCTACATACATATGCAAGGCAACACATATGCACACTCGTGTGTATGTTTCAACACATGACTGCATGTGCACATTGATACACATGCACACCTATTAATACTTGCACAAGCACATGTTCACACACAAGCCTGCATGTGTATACCTGCGCGCGCGCACACACACACATGCCTGATCTTTTTTTCTCTTCCTTATCCATGCAAACTTTTCCACCTGCTCTCAGGTCATCATCTCCTATTTGCCCCTCAACGTTTCCAATATTGAGGCCCTCTTCAGGTTACTATATAGTTTATCTCTGTTATGAATATGTTATATCTCCATGAACAAGGCCTGGATTTATCTTTGACAACATGAGCAAAGAGTCCTGTGCACCAGATATGGAAGTTTTCATAACCTTCCTGAGAAGAGGAAACATCAAATCATTGTGGCTTAACCCTAAAGAAGCGGAGGTCACCCTGGCCTCGCCTTCTGACTCAGCCATCTGTGTTGTAATAAGGGAAGGACAGGGAACTGGACGGTCCACAAAGCTGTCTTGCCTATAACCAGGAGTGTGGTCACATGTAAGGATTTCCATGTGTTTTCTAACACTTTTCTTCTTTATTACTTCATTGTGAAGGGATCTCATTTTCATGCTCTCATACTTTGTTGGCACTGGAGTTATCTTTGTGTCAGACTGAGGGTGCATTGCTTTGTCTGCTGAAGCAGAATGTGGCTTGGGTTGAGGAGTGTCTCCATCCCTTACCATAGATCTTATCTCTGCTCTGTTCTTTGGCTTTTTTTTTAATATTAAAAAAAGAACATTGCCGGGTCTGCTCTGAGCTCAGTGCTTGCGAGAGATTGGAGGCAAAAGCAAGAAAATGATACTACAGCTTTGTTGAATTACTCAACTTCATAGAATCCCACTTTCTTCTTTGGAGCACACTTGGGCTTCCCAAGCTCTGAGTCCAGGCTTCCCTGACCTACCAGGTACAAAATAACAGCCCACAGTGGTGGAGGGCGCTGAGCAGCAGTCATTCATCACATAATCACGTTTCAGTCAATGGTAGGGCAAATGTATCATGGTGGTCTCATAACATTGCTTTTTGGTTGTTTCCTTGTTTGTTTTAATGCTGGGGATTGAACTGATAGCCTTGTACATGCTAAGCGTATTATCTATCCATGAACCACTCCCCGTAGCACTTTTGTTTTAAATTTTCTTAGTCCCATAAGGTAATGAAGCTGGAAAATGTCTATCACATAGTAGCATTGTAATTGTTGTGATGTGGTGGTGTCTTAGCCTAACACATTACTTATGTGTTGGTGATGATGTCAGAGAAAATAAACCTACTGCACTGCCGGTGATACAAAGGCATAGCACGTACAATTATGTCCGGACCCTAATACTTGATGATGATAAATGGCTATTTCAGTGCCTTATGTGCTGACAATACATACTTTTTATCAATATGTTAGATGTTTTAGAGTGTACTTCTCTGTATAATTTTTTTTTCCTGTAAAACAGTATGGGCATATTACGCCAGCGGTAGCCGCCTCATCCATCTCCTGTTTACCATTTCTCTTGATTGACCACATCAAGTGATTGACCTAGACGATCCAGGTCTGTGTAAGCTCGTGCTGTGATATTCCCACAATGATGAAATCACCTGATGAGTGCTTTTCTCAGAATGTATCCTCATCATGAAGTAACATGTGACTGCAATACAAACTGGCTTTCCTAGCCAAATTAGATAAAGGGCACAAACTTAAGAAGATTTATTTGGCTGACTTAGGGAACTTCTACAGCTTAAATCCCAATAGATCCTTGGATATTTCTGCCTACTATACCAACTCAGACTCTACCCCCGGGATGCCCACACCACCCCACACTGCAGCATTTGTCCAGTGATTGGTGAGGCTTAGAAACACAGCAGAGCTGAAGAAATGACTTTCCAGTGTTAGCTCGAAAAAAAAAAAAAAAAAAACTAAAATACTGCTCTATGGCATTAGTTAAAAGCTCTCTGTCCCTGCATCCTCAGGTTTTCCAAAAAGAATAATCTGTCTCAATTGTTAGTGATTGGAAAAGTACAAGACTCATATCAAATTTAGTGTGAGGCTTTAAGGATACTGAGGACAACAGGCCACGGACCTACCTGGAAGATCTCATAGTATCAGAAAGACATATCACAGCATATCTGGAGTACAGAATGGATGATTGGGAAAGCTAGAACAAGGATACCAGGCAGGAACTTGGCTTAGCTTGATGGGCCAAAGGAGATATTCTTTTAAGCTGTGTCTTGGCAGAAGTAGAATTAGTCACAGTAATTTAGCTCAGGTAACATGTCCATGCAAAGGAGGAAACAGCTATAAAAGGCAGCAACTGCCTTTTTCCTTGGGAGCTTTATAAGAAATCTGCACCTGCAGGTACTACATGCAGAGACCCAGATGGAGGAGGGCTGGAGGGTCTAGGCTACCCATTTCATCCAACATGAATCATTGCAGGGCTTAAAGCAATGGAGTGGAATTAAAATATCATTTTCAGTGATTTTAACCCATAAGATGTAGGTATTTCCATCAGAATTCTACTAAGATTTCAATGAGCATTTACTGAAAAAATATCTCCTAGGATAAGATTAAGCCAGTTTGATTTCTGAGATAGTTTTGTCCTTATAGAATTCATGTATCCAAATTAAATGCAGGCATCATGTTTTCTTTGCAGTCAAAACAACAGAGTAAAAAAATTAGAGTAGAAAAAAATAACAAGAACAAAGCCAATAGTGAATTAAAAATGCCCCAATTTAGGTTCTCATTTTACGCAGGACATGAAAGCTGCTAAAGACAAATCTCTTTCCATCTACATTTTAGTATTTGTGATAAGTGAGAAGTCCACTATGATTCAGAGATGCACTTATTCTAGAATGCTTCCCTTATTAGGAGAATCTTTTAATGCTCTCATGCACTGTATTTTTTAAAGCAACTGAACACATTTCAAGGGTTCCAAAATGTGTTTCAGCTGAACGTATTTTTAGAAGAGGCAAAGTAGAAGGCCAGCAATTAGATGCATTGTACTCGTTGCTGGGACTCTGAAAGGGGCAGAGTTGGAGTGAAGGCACGGTCCTCCAGCCACTGCCCAGACCTACAGATGGCTGACAGCATGCACCAAGGCTCTGAAACCCTACAAGACCACTCAGGAACACGGCCCCCATTCATCCCACCTTGGCCCGGGAGCGCAGGAAAGTACTGAGGTCTTTGTAGTGGAGACAGCAACTCCTGTCATAAAAGCTTGAATACAAGTCACTTGGGTGTTGGTGATGACTGGAAAACTGTATTTTGAAGATCCCAAGGTATCTCTTTAACATTCATGCCTTCTCCAGCAATCTGCTCTTCTGTCGACTTCAGCTTTCATCTCCTCGAATGCCACCCGGTTCCCATTGTCATGTCATGTCTGTGAAGTGTGCATCGCTCCCGTGCCTTTCATCTGAGAGTTTATACCAAGACACAAGTTTTCATCAGCAATGGGTTAATGTCAGTTCAAATTAACAGGAGTCTCACTCATTGGCTTTATTGTTAATATTTACATAACTTCCAGATTGTGGCCTTTGGGTAGAGAGAACCACTGTGGAATACAGAATGAGCCAAGGTGGCGGAGCTCAGACAGTGGCTTCTTTTATTTTAAAAACCCATTCTATTTTATTTATGTTTTTAATAAATAAAATGAGTTGAATGGCTTTCTGCGAAACTGCCAAAGATAAAATACAGGGATTTGCTTTACACAGTCTTAGTTCAACTCAGCACTAAGCAGTAGAATTGGGAACCGGTATGAACTTCGCTCTCTGAGCAAGCCATTGCTTTGTCTATAACACAGAAAGCTGGGGGAAAAAATCAATTGTAAGTCTTGTTGGTTGACTTTATTTTTAAGTGCTCAAAATTTACATAAAGCTGAATTTACCCTGCTTTTGTACATTTTCTAGAACTGCCAAGATCACACTAACTGCTTTCTTTAACTTAATCTTCAACTCTTCGTTTTGAGTGCCTCATCCTCAACTGTAAACTAACATTTTAAGTTCTCAAAGGTGGAACATATTCTCAGATACCCTGAAATAACCTAAGAGTTGCATTTGTATCTTTTTATTGATCACTTGATACTCTGAGTTTTTTGCTTCCTCAAACATTTACTAATTTTTCTGTTGTTTTTAATACCTTGCAGGTCTTTTGAGGTTCTATTAGTGATTGAAATAAAACAAATTTTTCTTTGCTTTTTGATGAAGGGGTAGTTCTCCTTCCTGCTTGGTAAATGCGCAGCGAAGGAAAGGAACACGACCTTCAGAATCAGCTCTCAGCATCCAAGCTGTGTGATTGACAGGCGGTGCCCTCATTTCACCTTTCTCAGCCTCAGTTTCCAAATCTGCGAATGGAACTTAATAAGGTTTTCATCTCCGTGGGGATGTTTAGAGAAAGCATAAGTTTATCCAAAACCCCACAATGTACTGCAAATTGAAAACAGAAGTGAGTTTTTCTGTGTTTGTCAAATACCCTGACTCCTCCCTGTTCTGGGATTTTATTACTGTTAATTCCCAAAGCTATTTTTCTTTGCAATAGGTGATCTTTTATGGTCTATGCTGTCCTATGCATATTCACGTATACATATCTGGTGTTTGTTTTAGGTGTACTATCATGGTTACTTTCTACATCCAAGTGTTGTGTGGACTTCCTCCATCATCACTTGGAGAGTGAAGCTCAGAGAAGCTACAGTGCACTTGTTTTAGTGTTTTTGTTACAGATCTTCATAACTGAGTCTATTTGCCATCGTGTTGTTAGAGCACTGGACCTGCTCAGAGGACCTCATGTGGAGCTGTGTGTTGAGACATCAGTGCGGAGCTCATCATCTGATAAATCATGTTCTGTTCCAGGCCTGCTCGCAGGAGTGGTCACAAGTCACAAATTCTCTGCAGCGTAATGTGCACGCTATCTCCAGCTCTCTCTTCTTTTTTCCTTACAGTAATAGAGACCAGACTCGGGGCCTTCATACTGAGCTACATCCCCATCCTCAAGCTCCCTCTTTATAAATACTGAGACAAGGTCTCTCTAAGTTGCTAAGGTGTCCAGGCTGGCCTCAAACTTGTGATTCTCCTACCTCAGCCTCTCAGAGTGCTGGAATTAAAGCTGTGTGCCACTATACCCAGTGTCAGGATGCATCTCTAAGATGAGGACATCACCATGGTTGTCTCTGCTTTGCCAGAGACAATGTGAAGTCAGTGTGAAGAATCCCCTGGGATAGATGAATGCAGGATGAGCCATTGGTAGCACTGCAAAGCACAGAGCCCAGATAACCGTCCAGAAGTAAAAGGGGCCAAGTCTCCCTGTGATTCAAAGATAAGTGGAGTGAGACAGAATAGCTGAATTACTACTGATAAGCCAACTTCTAAGCACACACAAAAAACACCAAGCTCCAGTTAAGAATGTATAGTTTAAATGAATAGTTTGGTTTGAATTTTTTTTCTTCCCTTAATGTGTTAACCACTTTTGTGATCTTTGAAATATCACTCAACATTTCTGAGCTTCAGTTTCCTTAATCTGCATATTGATGATACTAATACCCATGTTCAGCATTTCCACCTATGTAGTAGAGACAGAAAGTATATAGAAGAGAGAACAAAGCTGAGACATACATGCCCCAAAGAAGTGTCATCATAACTTCTAGCTTTTATGATTTTCATCTTTGTAATTAAATTCTATGTTGAACTCCACTCATGTTATTAATGCTTCTTTAGATAGTAAAACATCATTCTGATATTACACATAAGTAAAAGAAGGGTAAAAATAATTATATCAATAAGAAAGCAAGAATAGTTTGGAAATTAAGCTAAAATAGAAGAGAAGAAACAACCTGTCAGATTGGAGATCCCATTTCTAATAAAACATGCATCACCTTTCAAGGCAAATTTTGCAATGGAAACACTTTTTGAAATGGGTTGCCTTATCCACCTATAAAATCTCCACTGGACAAGGTTGTTTCCCTCGGTCAACACTCTTGAGTTTCAATAACATTCCACAAAGGACTAGATATGGAAGACAGCCCTTTGGGGACAAGAATTGAGAGTTGAGGACAATACTAGAATATGAGAAAAAGACCTAAGGGTTTGAATTCAAAGGATTCTGGAGACCAGAGGCATGCCTTGAACAGATGGAGTTGGGTCTCCACAGGCGAAAAAACGTGTTTCTATGGAGGTAAAAGGTGAAATGAATGTTTGATGAGCTGAGAATAAATGCAGAATGACAGATAATAAATAGCCTAAGCTATGGCTGTTATCTGGGCATAATGGTAATGGCAAGATGGAAGTAAAATCAAAATAACCGGAGTGTTTGCAATAAAGTCCAGAAAAGAGAGTCTTCCCAATGCTTTAGCAGATCTTCTAGAACAATGGCCTTCAGTCAGTGGCAGTTTTGCCCCTCAAAATTTTGCCCAGGTGTGGAGACAACTTTGTTGTGTACAAGTGGGAGGGTGCTGTTGGCATCTAGTGGAGAAAACACAGGGATTCTGCCAGACATCCTCAAAGGCACAGGGCAGCCCCCCTCAGCCTAGGGAAGGAATTGCTGGCCAGAGACGTCCAAAGTTTCCAGATAGAGACCTTGCCCCACAATAGCCTTTTCCAAACTGTGTACCCACCACATGCCAGAGGATAACCTGCCATCAGCCCTGTCTGTCTGCAGCAGCTGAGTCTGCAGCTCCATATTCCCTTGGCCAAACAACCAAGGATTGAAGAATTTTTTTAATTGCAATGGTATTGAAGAGGTATAAGCTTTTTGTGTTGTCATTATTCTCAAACTGTACAGTACAACCACTACTTAAATGCCAGTATATATTATATATTATCAGTAATCTAAAGATAATAAGCATAGGTTACATATATTACCTCCTTTTAAATCTAGCATTGGAACATCTATGAGTTTTGGTATCCATAAGAGGTCCCAGGACCAGTCCCCCAAGGATATTAAGAGATTATTGTATTTTCTGCAGGGGAAAATGTGGTTGGGGAAGGTAGAATCTAAATCCCAATAAAACTGAGAAGCTCTATGTGCAACAACCTTAATAAGCCTTTTTTAAAATTACAGACTGTTTCTGATTATCTAGTTAAAAAGGAAAGCATTTCTAAAGGCAATTTTTCAAGAACCAATTCTGTATGTTACAAATGTTCTACAAAACATAAAATGGGAACCACTAATTTGATAGTTCATGTGAATTATTTTTGTGTGGGATATTAATTGCCTGCTTGAAAGTAGTAGACTTCATTGGCTTCAAATTGTTAGAAGTAAACAAGCAAAAACACTGAAACATAAAATGTAACCATGCATATTATTAAAAATGTGAAAGAAAGCATAAAAGATTGTATAGGGAAAGAATATCTCATCTGGATGAGCAAACCAATGATGAAACTAAAGAATGGTCTAGTTTCTATTTCCCCCATACCATATTTACCAGTAAGAATGTGAAAAGTCTCACATCTCATCCATGTGCCGGGGTGTGAATGCAGTCTTTTCCCTGGAAAACACTCAGTACGTTTGTTGAACTGAATTTATTGTTGATCCTGGAGTGATTCTACCCACCTCCACTTATAAGTGAGTAGTTATAGCAGATGCTTGCATCTGATTGCTGTGTTTGTAAAAGGATTCTGTTCACTTGCATTTTTTTCTCTGAAATATTGCATTTGTTTACTTCAGTGCATCTTCTTGAAAATATATTCAAGAGAGAGCGAGAATAATATACATTCTCCAGTCGAATGGAAGGCTATAATTTAAGTAGAGATGCTGGGCTCACATAGGAGCTTTCTGAGTGAAAGTAGAAGCCCAGAGGAAGGAAGGCAATAGTTTATTACTGTTTACATATTATCCTGCAGTTTTTGGTTCCCTTAGTTACTTGAATGTAATATGCATTACTCAGAAGAGGATGTGGAATGAGCTTTATTTATGCAGAAGGAGAAGTTGTGTGCTGTGCTGGAATGAAACCTGCAGTTATCTATTGCAAATGGCAATTTATTAGAAAACAGCAAAGTGTATTTAACATAACAAATCCCTACATTCTAGCTGCCCAATTATTTAATTGTCTAAGATAAAACTTACATTACATCTCTCTTTTGATATTACTTGCTATAATATTAAGGGACTTAACAGTCTCAAGACCTTTGTCCCTCAGTCATGCATTAGCTTGCTGTTAGGCATAATCCTTATTTCCATTTGGAAAGAAATCAGTTAATATAATGAGCTATCAGGTTTTTAAAAACATACTGGGTCACTAGAAGAGAATGATGAGAATGTTTTTTGAGTAGTTTCATTTTGTATCAAAAGTCATAAAAAACCTTGTTTATTAATTTTTCTATTACATTCATAACAGATTGGCACAAACAGTGGCTTGAAACAATATATATTTATTATCTTGCAGTTCTGGAAATAAGAATTCTCCTGCACTAAAATCAAGGTGTCCACAGAATGGTGTTTCTTTTTGGAGTATCTAAGGAAGATTATATTTCCTTACTTTGTCCAGGCTCTTGTGGCTGCTGAAATCCTCTGGATTACCACCTTTTCCTCCTCCTTCCAAACCAGCAGTGCGGCATAAATTAGACCCTGCCCTGATTGGTGTATTTCACTTCGAACACAGCTAGGGAAGTTTCTCCACTCAGAAGAACGCATGAGAAAGACCAGACCCACCGAGATAATCCAAAAGTCTCTCCCGATCTCTGCGTCTTGAACCTTAATCACATCTTTGAAATCACTGTTGCCCTCTAAAGTAACATGCTCACAAATTGTAGGGGTTAGGACATGGACATCTTTGGGAGTTCACTATTTTGCCTCCCATCCTTATTTCCCCAATTTCTAATATGATTTGAGAGAAATGTCAAACAACCCCCTCCAAAGCAAAATATACTTAACAGTGTGTATGTGTGTGTGTGTGTGTGTGTGTGTGTGTGTAACTAACCGTTCCATTTTCAGCTCTGAAGTAAATTAACCTAGACATAAAATCCTCAGGTTTTCCTCTTGCTGTGGGAGTAAAACTCCCAAAGATGCCCTGGGAAGCTCTGTCCCAGGACCACTGCTGGCAGCAGGCGTTGGTGGCTCGTCTCTCACTCTCAACTTCTGGTTCTCAGGCCCCATGTGTCACCCTGGAGCCTTACACGCTGCACTCAGAGAGCTCAGCTGTGTCACTTCTGGCTTCCCTCGGGCGCTGATTCCTATAGGCAGACAATTACTGGTGTCAGCAAGCATGTGGCTACAGCTTGCTGCATGATTAGCTGTTAATATTTGGTAAAAGGAATCACTTGAACCCTGTCCATGTACCCATCAGAGATAAACTGCTGTTTGAGCATAGCAAATCACACTCTCTGATGCTAAGGACACTGTGTGGCCAGAATGAAGTGTTGCTCATTTTCAGACAGCAAGAAAGAGAATCTTTTTTTCATGAATTCATGGACACTTTCAGGTTTAAAAAAAAAAAAAAAGGAGAAGAGATGTGTGCAGAAGAGGTGAAAACCACTCTGCTTTTTAACTGAATTCTTGACTATGTCTCCACGCGAGCATTAGATCTTTTTCTGCACTTCAGAAAACATTTTTTGCGACATGGGACGTCATGGAGTGGTAGTGTCGCGTTACTGAGGCAGCCAACTCCTACAAGCCTCTTTGGAGCCAGAATGATAGGATTCGATTTCTTTATCCCTGAAGGACTTTACCACTGTAATCACTGCATCTGTCATTAAATACACATGAGGGTGTGTGTTCAGTAATTATAACTCTATTGGCATACTATTTAAAAATTAAGGCATCTTTTTAGTCAATGCTTAAAAACCATGCCTTTCTATCTCACTGTTGGCTCAGGCTCGCTCGGCAATGGAAAGCCTCAGCAGGCCATCCTTCGCCCAAGGTGCCCATGTGGTTTCATGAAAAGATCGTTGCATCTGTAGCTGTCCTGGTATTCAGAATGCAGCCCAGATCCCCCGCCAGCTTTGGGCCCTGCCTCCTCCTTTTGTGCTATCTTCTCCCCTGCTCACCCCTCTGGATCCCGTGCTTGGCTGCCGGCTCCTTCCTAACGGCGTTCTCAGCGTCGCCACCGGAGGGCACCTGATGCAGACTGTCATATCCTGTGCTCAGTCAGCGGCCTGGGGCTCCCTGGGATACAAACCCCAATCTTTAGGGAACCTGCAGACCCTAAGTGATTGGAACTTGACCACTTCTGCAGCCTCTTCATCCGCTGCCCGCCCCTGGCTGCCTTCCTGGGAGACACATTGTTGTCTCCTCAAGACCTCTGTCCTCGCTCTTCCCTCTGTCTTGATGTCCTTCCTTTGGATGCATCTGTGCTCCCTCACATCCTTCTTCTGTTCCTGCTCTGCTTTATGGTTCCAGAGCAAGCACTTAGTACGTGTTCAATAAATACCTGTTGAGTGAATCCATGAACACAACCAAGCAACATGTGTCTATGGAAACCCGGACTGACAGCTCTGCTTAAGGCAACCGTTCTATCCTACAACTTGTTGACCTGTTTGTTTCCAGAAAGCCTTGCTCAAATGCCACCTGTCTGGTGGTGTTGTGAAGAAATGAACACACAGCATGCTTCTAGTCCCCCTCCTTATTAATTATTGTGCTGTTACTTTAACACTTATCACATTCTAAAATACTATATCATGTGCTTGTATCTTTTAAGAGTTCTATCTCCTCCATAAGAATGTAGCCTCCATCAACTTATAGATTCTGTCCATCTAACTTACCACTAGAATTTGAGGTCCTAGAACAAACACTTAGTAGGTACATTCTGAGTACCCATTTGATGAATGAAGAAGTGAAATCAAGTAGTACTATCCAAGGAGCCCTTTCTGACAACCTCGTTGATAGTAACTCTCTCTGTTTTGTGAACTCATTGCCCTGTTTATTTCTTTGGGACCACGTGTCCTACATATCGACTTTCAGTCTCTTCCTAAAACGTTAGCTCAAATAGGCTAAGGATCACGACTGACTGCTTCGCCACTCACTATAACCTTCGGTGCAACACTGCCATGCAATCTGAGCTCAGTGAAATACTTGGTGGGCAGGTCCTAAAGAAAGCAAGCCTTCAGGTGCCAAAGTTGGAGCAGGCATCTAATACACCACAGACACGCTGAGGTGTAAATATCTGAATTCTATTTATCTCTGCAGTGGGTACCCTGTGCCTCACCAGAAGAAATCTTCCTGGATCCCTCTGTAACTTACCTGAGGTGATTGTTGCATTAAGACAGAGCTGGACCCCTTACTTTTGTCCACTCCTGCTCTATACATCTCATTGTATCTTACATCAGGATCCTACCACTATACATTAGAAGAAGTAGCAAACTTTCTATATAACATACCTTTTAGGCTTCAGAACTTGCCTACTGCTCTAGCGCACACCTTATAAATGGTTATCCTTAGGAAATGGAATCTTTAGGAAAGATACTACGAGAGCAAAATTCTAGTCTTTCCGTTTACTTGCTGTGTGGTTTTGGCAAGTTTCTTAAGCTCTCTGAATCTTCTCCTACCTAGCACTAGGTTTTTAAAAACAAAAACAAATAAACTGACTTTTGTCAGTTTATTAAACATGGTAAATTCTGTGTGTTTGGTTTATTGTTGTACTTGTAGGCCCTAGAACAAATGATTAGTAGGTATTCTGCAAGTATCTGTTGAATGAGTGAATAAACAAAAGCAAGCCAAACTATTCACGGGGACCTCTCTGATAGCCCTGTTCATCACCATGAATTCACTTCATAAATATCTTTCCTGAGCACCTTCAGCTGTCTGTTGAGTACCTTGACTCCCAGTCCTCTGAGGAGGAAGTCTTTACTTTCAGCTCAGTTTACTTTTCCAAGTGCTTCCCTTGCTATTTCCTCCAAGTCACAAATACATGAGTTTCTTCCATTCCTCAAGAAGCCTTGTTCCATTCTCTTATGCTGCCCCTCCAGCCTGACTTCCCTTTCCCCACCCACCTCACCTTTCCCAGACTCATTTCTGGATGTTTCAGAATGATGCTGCCCTGTTATCACTCTCGTCTCTTCGACTGTCCAGCTAGATCCCCACCTGATGGGGGCAGATATCGTGATTATGATTTCCTTTTACATCCCCCAAGCTGGGCATACTGCATGGCGTAGAGCAAGTACTCAAGAAATATGTCTTGAATTTAAAAGGTGGCTTTAAATGAAAGGGCCCTCAAAAGTAGTAGATAAGGCTCCTCACTAAAGTCTAGCTTCATGATCTACACTCAAAAATATTCTGTTTGATTATTCCAGCATGCATAAAAAGCAAATGGGCTTTCTATCTTCCCTTCCCTTCGCTTCCCTTCCCTTATCTCCCCTCCCCTTCCCCTCTCACCTCTTTCCCTCCCCCCTGCGTTCCCTCTCCTCCTTTCCCTTCTCTTTCTTTTCTTCTACTATTTTTAACAGGAGCAGTTTGAACTCTGGAAGCACACACCCAAGCTCTGCCTTTCATTTCCTTGGGCTTTACTAATGCAAACGTTCTGAACTCCTCTAGCTTTCATCCTTGTCCTGGAGAATTGATTACTTTGAATTTCTATTGCTGGTAATTAATTGAAAGAATAAGTCTTCATGATAGGTTCATAAATATGTTTTATTGAAGAAATCACAGTAGTGCAAATGCAAAATTTGTGGGTTTTGAATTTTAAATGGTTACCAATGTGAAGCCTCCAACTTGACCCAAAATACAGCCTTGCGGAATCAGGAATGAATCCATTAATTTCTTGACATTGCTTTTTACATATTCTGTTTTGTCTTTCACGGACTTCTATAGAGTCCCACCTAAATCACAGACTACTTTATACATCTGCAATTTCTCAGCTGGGTTGGAAAAGTAGAAAAGCTCCTGTCTCTCATAATACAGATCTATCCTCGTTCACCTCTAACCTGATCTACTGTTCACCATCACCAGCCAAGGTTTAAATTTACCTTCAGCTAAGATTTTGTGCACACATTTTGTGCTAACAATGGTGCTGGGCACTTGACATGTATTTTCTCTGGAAATGTTCATAACTCTAGGTAGAAGCTACAGCAGTGCCACAGTGTGGATTAGGACACTTCTGCCCAGTACAATTTAAACATTTTTTTAAAGGCCACAGAGCTGGCAAGAAATCAAACCTAAGTCATTAAAACTCTCAGACAAACTCTTCCTTTTATATTGTATTACCAAAGAGATCTCACCTATCTGATTCCTTTTGCCTTTGAGGGGAGGGGGATGGGTACAGGCATTGCTATTATTTTGAGTGTCCTTGTTTCCCTTTGGGAACTTTCTGTGAAACCCTGCCATGCCCCTTAGCTTGTCTGGCTTGACTTACAACCTATACCAGCATTCTGACCCCAGAGACATGGCAGGTGACTGTTTTAAGCCTGAGTTACTTGAGAAGAAGTCTACACTGGCAGGTAGACACTCAGGTCAGACCTGTGATAGAGACCTTTTGCACCTGCTGTTCCTATAATTAAAATTCTCTTCCTTTGCCCCACTTTCTCACCTCTGTCTTGTTTTTGGCAAAGCATATCTCAAGGTAGCCAGAGAAGATGATCTCAAACTACCTCCCCTCATTTTGCCGAGGATTCTCGGTGCAGCCTGAGCTGAGTCTTCCTAATTTTAAATGAAGTGGCTGAGGCTGGGCGCTCTTCGCTGCGTGTTTCTTCTGCAGCACTAGAAGCTGTTGGCCTGCAGCACCATCCCCAACAAAAATGGCCCCCCTGCCAATTCCTAGAGAGAATGTTGGTGTGAGCTGCAGGGTCCTGAAAAACACCCAGACTCTGGCACTGAAGTAGAGGTGAAGTCAAAAGAAGCCTCTGTAGCTGAGGCCAGGAGGGTCCCTGTGACTTTCAGGCCATTGCCTGGGGGAGGCGCTGGGCATGCGCATCAGAAAGGCAAACTCCAAGGAACATCTAAATATGGTGGCCTGTTTCTAAAGATAACAGAATTTAGTTGTTTCGCCTTCCATTTCTTCCCCCTGTACTGTGAACACCCTTACCAGTACTCCGTGTTCACCAAACTATCCCCCTGCCATAGTAGCATTGAAAACCTGGGTACCATTTCCCACTCATCTCTCCCACATTGGCTCCTTGTCCAAACAGTAATATTCAAGCACACTGAATGCCAACCCCCAAGCCTTTAACTCACTAATTCCACTTATTTCTAAAATATAAAGAGCTATTATTATGAAGTTTTTATCAGGGAGCAAAAGTTTAGTTTTTGCATGTGAATAGGCCACTCTTCTCCTTCCTGTATTAGTAACTGCTTTTTAAAGCTCTTGTGTTCTATTAAAATAACAATATCAAATTATGTAAATGTGCTAATTGCTTTATTGAAATTAATACCCTTATTTAGCAAGTTAAACCTTGCAAAATGGCCATTTTTATTAAAAATTATGGAAGTGTGCTGGCTGTTTAAAGGCTAATATAATTGGGTGAACTCAGGAACTGGGAAGTGTCAATTAATGGGAGATTGTTAAATAATATTGTTTAAACAATCAATTTTCTCTTGTAGTTTGGAAAATAGTCCTGGTAAAATAATAATGACTGTCTAAGGCCTGAGGGAAAGTTTATGAGTATTTTCCACAATGTTTTGAATGTGTTGAATTTCCTTTTTTGGTTTGTCAAAACTAGATTTTGTTTGGTAATAGAAATTTAAACTTAGCCATTTATAGAAAATTACACTCAGGATATTTCTGCTCTGCAAAAATCATTTTCTAGCTGGCAATAAATGACCACATGGCTCTTCCCTATCATACTGTGGGCAATTGTTAAAATACTTAAGGATGTTAACTCCTTTCTTCTTGAGATACTTCCCTTTATCTTTTAGAAGGATTTGAGATTAAAGGATATTTATGTCTGGGTATGGTGGTACACACCTGTAATACTACCACTCTGAGAGGCTGAGGCAGAAGGATGGAAAGTTTGAGCCTAACCTGGACAACTTAGCAACTTAGCAAGACCATGACTCAAACTTAAAAAAACAAAAAAAAATTATTTTTAAGGGCTGGAGTTGTAGCTTAACATGAAGACCCTGGGTTTAATCCCCACTACTGCAAAACACAAATACACACCCTATATGCTCTTTGTAGTAAGAATAATTCCAGTTAGAAGATGTTCAGTACTTCTCCTGTGGATCATAATTTTTCTAGCTTCTCTACCATTGGAAATGACACCAGGAATCCATCTTAAAAATCCATTGTCTTTGCAATAGCCTTTGACTGGAATTGCTAGTAACTCTCTCCTTGCAGTGTGAATGTTCTCTTTGGAGCATACTACAAAAACCTATTTATGAAAATATCTTGTGGTTTCCAAATAGTTGTAGGGAAGGGAATTTTTGGTCACTTATGCAATTTACAGAATTGAGGTCAGCCGAGGATGTTGGGATAGTTCTAACTGGAGCTGTGAAGACAAAGGTATGAGTAATACTCCAGATCTCTAAGCTCATTTCCTTTCACATATTGTTTGTGAGTCACCAGCTTTAAAGCCAGAAGAGAGTCCCATTTTTCAGCGTCTCACTGTAAACACCTGCCCTTGGTGTCATCCAACATTTGAAAGTAATCATTGTAGGTGGCAGATCATGTATAATTTCTAGGGCTTTCTATGATGACTAGATGATAAAGTGCTCCTTTATTATACGATGTGACACAACTTCCCACTCCACCCCCCATTCTTCTCCTCCATCATCTTGGGTTTAATCTATTTCAGTTTTCATAGTTCACGTTGGAGGTGCATTGGGTTTGCTCTATGGACCTCTCGCGGCTAACACAAAAAGTATTAATTTAATTCATCCAACTGCTGGTGAACAAAAACTGATCTTTTTATGGTTCTGATATCTTAACAGACTGAACTTTTCTTTTCCCCAGAGGAATGCAGGAATGCTGTTACATTTATCCTCTGCCCACTAAATTTATGCAACGTACTCTACAGCGTAATAAGCATACCAGTATACTTAAGATTCTAACATCATGCCATGTAGTTTCACTCTGATTTCTGCACAGATGCAGGGATTCTTTGTTGGAAAATGTACCCTTCGCTTCTATGAACAAAGGCAATCACCTTTGGAAGATGCAAATAATCTCACTTTTGATGTTACAAAACCACATAACAATCCCCCATCAGTTGACTAAAATGGACTTTTACCCTCTAGATAATTTGTCTTTCCCCTTCTAGTTCTAGGGGAAAGGGTCTAGTTTTTACCTGTCTCAGTAGAATCTTGAGCGAGGCTGGAGATGTTTACCTCCAGTATGGAGGAAATTTCATGGATTGTGTAGAACTGAAATTTGCCGGCACCTGCTGAGTGAGATTTTCTAGTCTGTTCCCCGAGAGCATCTTTTATCTGAGAGCATGATCATTTGTCCAGCTTTTTAGGATCCAAACCAGGTCATTCTGTGTGTGCACGTGTGTGTGTGTTTTGTTTTTTTAAAAAATCTTGCTCTGAACTTCCTGATGGTTGAGCCAGGACTGAACAGGATCCATCTCAAGCCTTTTAGGAGGAAACAATCCTGTTGGTACTTTATTTCTCTTCATAATAAAACACTGATTTTGTTTAACTTACTTTATCCACTTGAAAATATACTGCTTTTTTTCTGCCTTTGTAGAATGAGTTTGGCATCACAGAATCTCTTATCGTCGACTCTGGGTGGCTGCTAAAGCATCAATTATTTGCCTGCCTCCTAAATGATCCCAGCCTACTGCATGTGATGAGTTTTTATGACTTTTTCTTTAGTGGTATTTCTTTCTCATTTGTCGCTCTCATGCTGTTACCTTGTTGCAGTGCCGAGCAATGGCACGTGCTCATTAAATATTTGTTAAATGAATAAATGATTGTCACTTACACTCTGTAATAGCATATTTAGTAATAGTATTTTCTCTATCCATTTTAAATTGCCTATTCTAATATGTTCAGGTTTGGAAATCAGATAGCCATGCATGATACAATAATATTATGGGCACATCAAGATTAAAAGTATATAAATGAGGATTTTATTGTCCTCGAGATTAAAAAAGAGGCAGTTTTTGTAGTGCTGACTTTATGACATCTATTTCAACTGTTAAGAAGTCAGTTTTAAAATTTGCTTTGAAACTGAGCTTTGGGTTCACAGAATTGTGAGATAGTTGAATTCCAAATAGATGAAGTATTTTTACATTCAGTTTTCCTTGAAGTAGTCATTATGAACACCTAGGAGTACTGCCAGAAGCAGGCTATATAAAAATCAGTAGGCCATTACTGTGTTTGTGCTTATTTTAATTAGATATCTTAGACTTTTTCAAAGCTGTCCAAGGAGAAATGTGTCCCCTGTGAATATAATGTCCATTATGTAAAATTCAAGTGCATCCAAGGTTTGGAGAGTGTAAAATTTACACTTAGATCCTGGTGCATCAATGTGATTAGATTTAAGATCAATTATGGGCAGAAAAAAAAGGACTGGATATATGATTATTTTCAAGAAAATTTAAAAGAGAAGAATAATTTTTTTCTCACTGCCAAATGGTTGACAGTTTGCTTCTTTTTTTTTTTTTTTTTTTTAATTTCACTTCAGCTTGTAGAGTTGTTGGTCACAACCACTTCTGCCACTTTGTTATTGTGTCCAGCCTGGAAGTGTTGGGAGGACAAGAAAATTTCTCATTAGTGACATGTAGTGACACTTCACTTTATTGTGCACGGATGATTTTCTGACAGAGATAGATGACATGGTTCGAGTTTCCAAGAAAATGTTATTCCATCATTGAATGGGGAAGCTCTGAACCAATCTTTCCGATTTACAAACAGACTGTAGATGTGCCAAATATGACAAACTGATAGTGAAATGTGAAGCCTTGAAATTGAAGCTGTTTCCTTGTTCATTTTTGGTTACAGGGAACTGAACACATTAACAATGCCACATTTTCACTTTTCATTAAGTAGGGACATGTACGGTGCATAGCCCATAGAGAAAACTCTTCATTAGTTTGAATTCTTTGACAGTGGATTTTTTTTTT